>VDFB02159176.1:0-30590 GCA_007258455.2 Sequoia sempervirens | reverse complement strand
CTCATCATTCCTATTCATGTATTTCTTGTTGATCTATTTCATTGGTCAACTTTATGCAATCTTGTGTTCATTATTCTTATTATCTATTCTTCAATTTTGCAAATTATTTCTTGGTATCAGAGCTAGATGAGGATACTCATAGGTCATGAGGTGAATTCATTTTATTGTATTTACAAACACTAAAAATTGTCCTGGCCCATGAATACTATTTTTCTTCATCAATCCTCTTTCTTCCTTAATGATTAAATAACTTTAATTATTTAATTATTGTCTAATGTCACATTTCTATTCTTAATTAAATAATTTTAATTATTTAATTAATTCACTTTTTATTAATGAAATAAATTAAATTATTTATTTACCTCACTAATGTCTCCTTTCCTCTATAATTAAATAAATTTTATTTTTTTAATAATTATCATCCTTCTACTATAATTAAATAATTATTTCAATTAGTTAATTATTTAGCCTTTTCTACCATAAATTAAATAAATTTTATCTATTCAATAACTTACAAATTTATCCTTTTCTCCCATTTTTGAATTGAATCATTATTTAATTGAAAGGTCCACTTCCACATGTCTTCTATAATTAAATAATGTTGAAGATTGGACTTGTCTCCTTTGATAGCAATAGTCTAGGTAGCATGAACTAGATAGGTTGAAATGAAAATGATAGATTTTTTCATATAAAACCAAATGAAAATGAAGGGCTAAGATTAAAACCCAATAAGATATGACAATCAATGGCCAAGAATGAAAGTTGTAGTATGAAATAGGGTTAGGGATAAATTAAGGAAAATATAAGAATTAAGGAATGAGATTGAATTATAAAAATAATTCAATAAGGGTGAAAATTGAATGAGATATGAAGAGATAAGATTGACACATATAAAGAGGTTGGCACAAAAAAAAAAGAGAAAATTATTTAATTTGGGACAGAAAGTGAATAATTAAATAATGAAACATTATTTAATTATAGAAGACATGTGAAAGTTGTCTTTTCAATTAAATAGTTAATTTAAAAGTGGGAGAAAAGGACAAATTAGTAAGTGAGATAAAATTTGTTTAATTTATGGTAGAAAGGCTAATGAATAATTAAATAATTGAAACAATTATTTAATTATAGGAGAAGGATGATAATAATTAAATGAATAAAATTTATTTAACTATAGAAGAAAGATGAGATTAGTGATATTAATTAAATAAATAAATAACTAAAACTTATTTAATTAATCAAAATGAATTAATTAAATAATTAAAATTATTTAATTAATAACAGAAATGTGACATTAAACAATAATCAAATAATTAAAATTATTTAATTATTAAGAAAGAAAGATGATTGATGAAGAAAAATGGTGTTGGGAGGCCTAGGACAACTTTTAATTATTATTTTTAAACATTATAAATAACAAAAATAACTTAGACCTATATGGATATAAATGAACTCTAATAGAAATATCTCAATTTTATGTTGTAGAATGTGTGAATGTGCATCTAATAAATATAAATTGTGCTTTTGAGAATTTGTAGGTATATCTAATAAACTTTAGTATCAAAAGCTAAATGAATTGATCCAAATAAACTTTAGTATCAATATAGAGAATAGATAAATTGTGGTTTCATATACACATCCAAAACATACGTGAGAAACAATAAGTAATAGTCATAATTCAAAAGCTAAATGAATTGATCCAAATAAACTTTATTATCAATATAAAGAATAGATAAAAATTATAAATTTGAAAAAAAGAAAAGAAAAATATTTATTTATTTGTAAATATTATTTAAAAAAAAAATTGAATACTTTAAACTATATTTAATTTTTTAATAATATATAATAAGTGTTGGTTGACACATTTAAATCATAATTAATTACATTAATAATAATTAATATGTTTGATTATTATACTTTCAAATTTTTCTTAATTATTTTATAAAAAAATTTACATGCATTAGATAGAGGGTGCCTCTAGAACTTACAATTAGAACACAGTAAAGAAGCAAGCCTCGTGAAGAGGTACAACCATTCTAAAAAAAAATTCCCCCTCTACAATGGGCACCACCATGCATTAGATAAACTCAGCGATGCTGAGCTACAACTTACAATTAAAACTGAGTATAGAAGCAAGCCTCGTGAAGAGGGGCGACCCTCGTAAAAATTTGTTCCAATGTGGCTAGTTTTCTTCTGGATACGTGGAAGAAGCATGAATATCACTGCACACCAACATTCTTATAAACAAGTGAGCGAGTTGGCCAGAAAAATGAAGGAGAAGCAGCTGCCTCAAATCTAGCGTTCCTAATAGTGTTATCATTCTGTATTGTTTCTCAAAAAAAACTACTTAGATTAAGAAGTTGGAGAGACAAAAGATAAACCTGAGAAGGAAGTTGAAGGGATGGAAGAAAAATATGGAAAGGAACTTGGAACAACAAAAAACATTGGATTTTTAGAAAAACAAGAGTTTTGTATTGATTTCTCTTCAAAATACGACGCACCAACCTTGTTCTCAACTTCTCAAGGCCAATTTAAACATATGAAATCGGTATCCAAACTTCCCTTTGAGTTTCAATGACTAAATAACTTCTTTTACCATAGTGACCCTTCATATTGCTTATTTTGCAATTTTTGAAATTTGACAATTTTTTCAAAGTTGACAACATTTTGCAAGATTTTACAAGTTTACTCCACAAGCCTCCTAGAAACCTAAAATGACTAAAAAAAATGTGATATGTTCAAGAAAGACCTTTTTACAAAATAAACACACCCAAAAATTTAAAATTACAAAATGGCCTTATGGAGGCTTGAACTCAACTAGGTGCTCCTGCACCATACTCTCGGAGAAAGAAGAATTCAAGTCCCTCTTGAATTGAGGGTAGGAGTACTATTGATTTTTTTATTATATATTCTACCTTTTGGCTTCTTTGAAACATCTACATGGGTGATACCACAATATTGGTTTCCAATTTTTGGCCAAATTGGACTCTAAAATATATTTTTTTAACTAAATCTTCACTTTCGGGCACCTATAGTGGATAATACAAATTTTGTTTTCCATGAAGGATAAAATAATAATTCTTTTGAATTTAGATTTTTAACTATGATATCTATTGCTTTCAATTGGTTAGATAGCATTTTATTGAATATTTTTTTCCTTAATCAAGTTTCGAAGTCAAACCAATTACAATTTAGACATAGGCAGACTGTATAACACACAACTTTTTTTGTATGCATCGAAATTCAATTTTTTTTGGTTGGATCAAGGACTTCAATATCTAGTGCACTCATATTTTTCAAATTTTTTTTTATAATCTGCTATTTTCAACATCTGCATAATAGAGAGCTTGATTTTTGGTGAAAACCTATGTTTAATAAAACTAAAATGACAAATACATAATAAATCCAAAAAATATTAAAATTATAGTCTTCGGATAGCTTGTTTCGAGGACTACCTGATTCCAGTTGGGTTTGTGAAGTCTCCTCCATTTTCATCCTCAACCCAAGCTTCGAAGGGAATTTTTTTTTTTTTTGGTGCTAGAGAGTAGAAAGGTGGGAAAAGGGGGGTTTGAGTGAACCAAGATTCATTCAAACCTTGGCTCATTTCAAGCCCCTTTAGAAAAGTGTTTTTCATTGTGTTTTTGGTGGGATGGTGGGTACTTACATTGAATGGGTTCACTTGAACCCATGTTCTAGCAAACTCTATTTTGGTTTGTTCGAACTTATTAGTTCTCTCAAACCCCCAAAATGGAAGTTTTTGGCATGTGGTCATTTTTTTCAACTTTTCCTTCCTCACTCCAATTGTAAACCACTTTTGTCTGTTCACCAACATGTTGTCTTCATCTTTACCTTAGGTTTCATCTTGTCAATGCAAACTCGCTTTCCTTTTCTTTTTCTACCTTGTAACTAATCCCTTTTTCCCTAATGGACTACACACTCTACCCTAGCACCTTGTTCTCCTTCCAATATCTTCTTCATCTTAAATTTTGGTCTATCTCTTCTTACCTATCCTTGCAATACTATATGTTGCTCTCTTCTTATTATCTATACAATCAACAACCTTTCCTTTGTCCTTGTCAATTTGGAAAATAGGGTATGGATCCTTTGTCTTGAAATTATACCACTCAACGTCATCTTCACCAATCTACCTGATCAATGCAAACATAAAGTAGGCTGCACCCTCATACTCCAACTGCAAATGTGGAGTGTCTTCAATCACCTTGAAAGCTTTTTCTTGCCATTCTAGAAACCTTGCATGAGAACTAACATTTTTCCCTAAAACATCATCTATTACCACATCAACCTGTTCTTGCAACAAATCTTGAACCTCTAATGGTAATTGATCAATCCTAACTACTGTTATAATAGTCATGTGTTTACTTTCCATTTTATTAGCCGCCTCTTCTTTTCTTGACTTTTTTTCTTCAATCAAGGACTCCTTAATGTCTAATTTTGTTGCTCCCATTTGTATTCTTCTATGAATAATCTAATTGATAGGTCACATAACCTTATTCTTGACTGGTAAATGCCAACTTTGCATCTCATTATTCACTCTTTCTTCCATCTTTTCTTGAATTCCCCTCATTAGTTCCAAAGTTTGGCTCAACTCTTTTATCTCTTGATCCACATCTATTTATTTTTCATTCTCTTTTTCCTTCATCTATTTTTACTCTTTTTTCATCACTTATTTCTTTTTTGTAAACCCTCACTCTACAAGTATCTAGGAACTATTCTCTTCCACACATCCATTCTTCACACACACAACTATCCTCTACCCAATAGGATACTAGAAGGTGCACTCTCCAGGACCTCTTCTACCCACTTCCTCTTAGTGGAAGAAATTTTCACACCTTATACCTAGCTTCACCACTATTGTACTATACAATAAACCTTCTCTCACAATTTCCTCTCAGGGTCTTCTAGGGTTTCTTTGGAACATGACTCAAATCTCTACTGGTACGTTTGCACAAAGGCCTAATTAAGCTTATTTCACAAAGGGTTTATTGGTTCTGTGACTCCCAAGCCTCAAATAACTTAACCAATGCCTCAATCATGTCTAATATGATCTAAAAAAAACTCTCCAAACTGATTTTCAACCTTTTCCAATGATCTTTCATCAAACCCTACCTTTTAGGTATCAATCTTGCCCAAAACAATGAGGTTTTCCAACTAGGGAATCATAAAAAATTCATCAAAACTTGCACCATGTTCCTGAAAATATCACACAATAAAAATATACTCTATCTACTTCCATTCCACTGAGTTTGACAATTTTTCATTAGTGGAATGGAGAGTTCTACATTTTTCTTCCTTTCAACCCTGTTGAACTAGGGTTTCAAACCTATCTTGAGTAAAATGGCAATAAAACTCTAAAAATTCAAAAAAATCCAATGATACCAAAACCAAAAGAAAGCTAATTCAATTTTAAATCCATTACAATCAACTATAAATCATAAAAAGTTGTACAAAAAAGTACAATGCTCTAGAATAGCAAAAAATGTTGGAATTTCTAGAAAAACAAGGGTTTGGTATTGATTTCTCTTCAAAATACAGGCTACCACCCTTGGTCTCACCTTATCAAGGCCAATTTAAACATATGAAATCAATTTATCAACTACCATTTGAGTTTCAATGAACAAATAACTTCTTTTCCCACAACGACCCTTCATATTCCTCATTTTATAATTTTTCAATTTTTCAATTTTTTTAAAGTTGTCAACATTTTGTAAGATTTTACAACTTGACCCTACAAGCCTCCTAGCAACCCAAAAATAACTCAAAAACATGTGAAATGGTCAATAAAGACCTTATTACAAAAGAAACACACCCAAAACTAAAAAAATACAAAATGGCCTTATGGAGGCATGAACTCAACTAGGTGCTCCTGCACTAAGAAATCACACTTGGGATTTTACTTCACTTCCTAAGGGAAGGAAGATAGTTCAATATAGATTTCATATTAAAATAAATTTTTAGTATATGGTTCAAATTGATAAATATAAAGAATGATTGTTTTACAAAGGTTTTTCACACGTTTTAGGCATTGACTATACAAATAACTTTGCACCAGTTTCTAAGATGACATAAATTTGACTCACAGTAGATATAGTCATAGCACATGTATTGGTTTTACATAAAATGGATATGAAGAGTGTATTTCTTCATGGACACAATGAGGAGTAAATTTATATGGAACAAACACAAGGGTTTATTCAATATTCATCCTTAGTTTTTGATAAAAGGGGATAAATGGGTTTTACAGGGACCCAAAACCACAAAGTAACATTACAAGCAAAGACCAAAATAGAGGTCCGAAAGACAAAAAGGCTGCCAAAAAGATAAAGACCAGCTAAAACAGATAGCCACAAAAAGCCGCAAAAAAACCATTAAACGGCTAGCAAACAGACAAAGCTGGGCCTAGCCACAGCTAATCCATAGATTTCAGAAGCTCGTCAGCAACCTCTTCTAGGTCCACCATATCCTGGACCCCCTCCATGAAGATCTGAGTCATATTTGGGGTGGTCAGGGCTTTTCTTTTCGTACTAGATCTGGTTCGCTTAGAAATCCCCGTTTCCTCATCCTGGTCTTTCTCCTGATCAAGGTTGACAATCAGAGCTCTCTTCTGGATTTTTTCCAGTCTTTCGGACATGGCTTTGATGATTAAAGAGTTATGTTTGGCAATTCTGTAGTTTTGATCAGCAATTTTTTTCATGGTTCCTTTAATTTTTTCAAGATCATTTTCAACAGTGCTGTCCTTTTGTATGTTATCCTTCATAGTGGTATTCTTCTCTGCTTCAAGCTGAATTAGCCCAGCAACTTTTGCTTCAATTTCCCCCAACTTACTATGAAGAGACAGATTTTTGGTTTTCAACTCACTTATTTCATAAAATAACCATTTGGCAAAATTAAGCTGGTCCATAGAACAACTCTTAGCAGTACCAACAAAGTCAAAAGGAGGGTCACAATCAGAATTGACCCCAAAAATAACTGACTCCGCACCTCTAGGAGGGCTATAGTTCTCCTGTTGAATATTCTGAGGGATGTGGGGATCCTCAGGACTAACCTCGGCCGCTTTAGCAGAAACAATAGGAGAGTCATCAGGGTAGGAGACTAACTTATTAACCAGGGAGCTAGAGCTTGCCACTTTAGCATTAGGGTTAGTGCAGCCAGAGGCAGGAATAGAGCAGGCACCAGAAGGCTGGGGGGAATGGCTAGAGGCAGAAGGGGGGGGCAGAGGAGGCGAGAAGCTCTTGACATGGCCGGGGGAAACTTTAGTATCAGATATACTAGGCTCAGTATCATCCTCATCAAGCTCCAAAGGGGCTATAGGGTTTGGAAGGGCAGGCATATTCTGAAAGTGCTCATAAATGAGCCTTAAAAGACTCGTGTGAAGAATCGGGTATCTTTTAGGGCTTCTACTGTGGTCAGAAAAGCTATTTCTCAGGGAACAGAGCAAGAAGAAAGGGATAGAAACACGCACCTTATGCCAGAAGTGATTGAGCAGCACGAAGTGATATCCATAAACCCTAGTGAAGTGGCCGTCGAGAGTGATGTACTCCATGATAACCCTTAGCACTTTTCTCCATAAAGCTTTTATAGTGTCCGCTTCATAGTAGTTGTTCGTCATCTTGACAAGTTTTTGCTTCTCCGTTTCAGACTTAGGGAACCTCATCACAGCTTCATTAGAGAATTTCCTATCTCTAAAAAATTTATGCTCTTCAATCAAAATGCCAGTCACCTCCGCTATCAAAGCTTCATCAATCTGAACTTTCCTCCCAAAGAGGAGAACCTCCCCATTATTCCAATTTTTCTCAAAGAAATTAGTAATCTCATCCTTGGGGCCATGGAGTTTCTCGATGAATGGAAGTAAGCCACCCCTTCTTATTTTACTCCACACTTTAGTGTTCTTGGTGTGTGACTCAAAACTGGTAGGTTCAACCCTCTTCCGTTCCCCGCCTATTTTTGAGATCTTAGTTCGAATACTGTTGCAAACGAAGAACCTGTTCCAGATAGTTCCTTTGCTTCGCAGGACCCACAAAGCATGCCAAAGTAAATAATTTATCTGTCGAATCCTCTCGGCCCCATTATGTCTTCTAATTTTATTATTCATGACTCATACCTTCCTCATTATTACAAGAAGCCGCCACTTTTCCATTCACCGCATTGAGCACCAATAAAGCTTGCACATCGGAGTGGAGGTCAATCTTTTTGTGCCACGTGAGGATTTTGTCACTCTTAACTCCCTCATTGGCAAAAAAATCTGCAACAGCGTTCGCCTCACGGTAAGCATGAGTTATTTTTATTCTATCGAACTTACTAAGTAAAACCTTAGCATCTTCAATCCAATTTTTAATCGACCATGCAGGCTGGGACCTACCACAAAGGCTATCAATTATATTTTTCAAATCACCTTCAAGCCATAAATTTTTACATTTAATTTCCACAGCAAGGTTAATTATGTAATAAGCTCCCGCCGCTTCCGCCACGTGATTAGTTTGGACCCCCAGAGGAGTGGCAACGACTCCCATAAAGTTACCTACCGAGTCCCTTAGGACCCCACCACACCCAGCCTTCCCCATATTTCCTTTGGCCACGCCATCAAAGTTGGCTTTGGCCCAGCCATCCATAGGAAAACTCCAGCAAACTCCTTTCCTGGATTTTTTGATTTTATTAGGAGCATTGGAAATATCCCATTTAATTCTCCATTCCCTAGCAATCAGGCTGTCAAAAGGAGAGCAAACCATAGTCTCAACCTTGTCCTCCCTGAAGGGAACAATTGAGAAGTTTTCTTTAATCATTCTAAGAATTCTTTCAAACACAATTTCCTCCGACGACTCCTTATCCCTGAAGATCAGGTTGTTTCATCCTTAGTTTGTAGTATTAGGAAATATCTCTATGGCCTCAAACAAGCTCCTAGGATTTGGTATGCCAATATGTCTTCCTACCTCCTATCATGAGGTTTAACTAGATCTCATTTAGATCCTGATGTTTATCTATTGTAGTAAGATGATTCATTTTTTATACTAGTTTTATATTTTGATGATATTTCAGCTATTGAGAGTACATCTACCATTGCAGTAGTGAAGACATCACTTGAGGATAAATTTGACATAAAAGACTTGGGTTTATTGTAGTACTTCCTTGGCATTGGGATTCCATAGTCCACTTTAGGGATCACTTGTGCACAACCAAAGTATACTCTTGATCTACTGGTATGGTTTCACATTACTACTTGTAAATCATCTCTGACTCCCTTTCTATATAGAGTCAATTTTATGACTTCTTGTACTATAACATTGGTTGATGCTACATTGTATCAACAACTTGTTGGTAGTTAGACATTTCCTACTTCTAGTAGGCATATTTTTAAGATTTATTTAAGAACCTCATGAGATGCATTGGAAAGAAACTAAGAGGATCCTTCATTACCTTCATGATATTCTTGGGTTTGGGATTCATTATAGAGTTGGTTGTTTAGTTGACTTGGTTTTTTTTTAGAGATTTAGATCATGCTATTGACATTGAACATTGGAAGTTCACTTTAGGTTATAGTATTTAACTTGGTTCAAGTCCTATCAATTGATCTAGCAAGAAGAAAAATATTATTTCTATATCACATAAAGAGGATGAGTTTAGGGGGGATGTTAAATCAGCTACATAGGTTGTATGGCTTTAGGGACTTCTTTCTAAGTTTGGTGTTCCTATCAAGCAACCCATAGTGATATATTTTGACAAGTAGATCACCATTTAGATGTACATAATCTAGCTAAAAATTAGTGAACTAAAACATAAAGATTCATATGCATTATATTTGAGAGTTAGTTCATGGATAGATCATCGACCTAGTCTTTTGTCAGTCTTCAGAGCAGGTTGTTGACATCTTCAACAAACCCTCTACTAAGTTAAAGTTCATTCATCTACGATCTCTTCTTGGTGTGTAGTATACATCAACAAAAACATCATCCTTAGGGGGGAGCTTTCTAGTCCTTTGCTCATCTTCTCTCTTTTTAGAGTATTTTTTTCCCACTGGGTTTTCAATTTTACTTTTTATTTTGAGAGATTGCAAATGTTGCACATGGGTACCTCATCAAGCTAGTATTTGAGACCCATATCTTTTTCCTTTTGCATGGTACCTCACTAGGCTAGTAGTTGGGACCAATTTATTTCATATCCACCAAATCTTTGCTTAAGGGCTCGCTGCTAGTGTATATATTGTATTATATGTTACACTTACACTTTAAGTCTACTTAGGGATCTTATTGACTCTTTTTTAGAAAGGTTTCAATGTAGATAGATGTCTTTAGAGGTTTTGAACCACTTTTGACACCTCTTCCTATGTTTTTAGGAGGCAACTCGCTAACACTCCATGAGTGAGGATTCCTATCCTTATTTCATGGAGGTCAAGTGCCTTCATCATTCCTATTTATGTATTCCCCATTGATCTAAACATTGGTCAACTTTATGCAATCTTTTTTTTATAATTTCTCTTTGTTATCTATTCTTTATTATTGTAGGTTCTTTTAGATTTCACTGGAATGTTAGATCAAAAAATTGGCATAGGTTCACAAATCCTAAACAACAACTAGAATGCATTATATTCAAGATAAAAATTAAATCCAAACAATAGATCACAAAATGACATAAGAAATTAAATAAGGAAAAGCAACATAATTGTACTATCCTATGTCAATATTGGTTCACCTCCATTGCTCTTCTCCTTTTCACTTTTCAATGTTTGAAACTTGGCTCTCAATTTTATGTGTGCACAAATCACTTAGCTCAGGATTATAATAATGGAAAAAAATAGAAGATTATGGTATGCGAGGAAAAGGAGATTGGATTTATAGAAGAGGTTGGCATGATTGATAGGAAAGATTAAATGGAATATTAATGGTCAGGACCAAATGATTCACTTTTGATACTAGTTTTATATTTTGATGATTTTTCAATTATCAAGAGTACACATAGAATGTGATTAACTATTAATAATAAATGCTTGTAAAGAGAGTTTGTGTTTGAATTTGGCTTTGAAATATGTTTTACAATTTTTTTTGAAAATTTTAGATGATTTTGAAGAGGTTCAAATTTCCCATATATACAAAGAGGGAAATGTTTTAGTAGACCATCTAGCTAATCTAGGGTGTGATAAAAAAATAATTTCTTTATATTCATTATAACAATAATAATAATGATTGTACTTCTATCTAGGAGCTGGAAAATTTGAGAAGCATAATTAAAGCTGATTGTTCCAAATAATGAATATCTAACTAGGTAATATGCATATGTCCTCATATTTACTCTGGCATTGACATCACTAGGTTCTTCATGCAATATATATGAATCATTTGAAGCATATATTATAAAAGATAAGTATTAATGATGGCTTCTAATTCCTCATGATTACTCACACCATTCTCAAAGGACAATAATTTATCACCTGATGATGTTATTAGCATCAATTGAAATATTTGGTTAGAGTCACATCACCACATTCCTTTATATCCTTCCTCAAGTTGGCAGAATCCTTTGGGTATAGGGTAATCATGTATTGTTAATACAGATTCTGCTGAGAAATATTTGGGCTTTCATTTGGCATGTATGGAAATTTATGGGAACACTATGTTCTATGCATTTAGCTCCTCGAATATCTATTTATAATGATAAATTTCTTTAAATTTAGAAAGAAAAAAGTAATGTTCGAAACATTTGACAACATTACCTTGCTAGTGAATTTTTTTGTGTGAAATTGCTTCTTGTGCAATGGTGCTCTGTCCCTGGAATTACATAGTTTCTTTACTAATCAAATTGTGGGAAAAACCCATTAAGAGTATATTTCACAGGGGATATTGAACTCTATGTTCAAAATTGACTATTTAAGAGTGGAGGAATGTATCCAAATAATCTTGGGTATAGAAGTTACCAATCCTCATGCTCGCCATCTCCTCTTCCCCTCATAGGTGATTTCTATCTTTCTTTCCAATGCATTGGATTTGCTTCAATTTCTGAATGAAATTGAGGAACTGGTTAGGAATTATATTAAGTTTCAATTTTGAATGGATAATGTTGTTCTTCGAGTTGTCTAGCAATATAATTTTTATAATGGGGAAGGGTTTATTGGGGGTTTTTTCACCAAAATATTGGTGCAAAAATGTCAAGGTATGGAGGAAATCTTTGATGCTATTCAGCTTGATTTGCAACATAGAAATGAAAATATTTTGTTGAGGTCTTTAAGGAAAAATAGGTGGAGTGTTTGCACACTAATGGAATTGGAAATTAAGGATATATTTTATATTATATCTTTTCTTCGTGCATACACTCTGCGCCTTGTTAACCAAACTTTGTAGATGGACTTGAAATTATGGGTTAACTCTCCAAATCATATGTCTTCTTCTGCAAAAGATATGCCTCATGCACCAACTTGAATGGAATCTCAGGGTTCTCAATATTATGCTCAAAGGGTTAGCAACAAAAACATTCCAAACATGTTGCAATTAAAATGGATGTATGAGAATTCAACAGGTGAAAAGCTTCAGGTGGAAAAATACAAGAGCTTTATGGTTTTCCGTGATTTAGTTTTTGTGAAATTTGTATTCGGTCTTAGTATTGGTTTTTAAATGTTTGTAAGGGTTGGGTTAATGATCTTATTGAAATTTTTTGTAAGGGCTTATATGTTTAAAACTTTGACAATCATAAGGGCTAGGTCAATGATCATTTTGTGATGTTATGTATGGGTTGGGTTTTTGAACATTTTCGAGTCATTTCACAACTAGGAAGGTGGTTCATTGGGAAGGTTACCCTAGTTAGTGTCATAGGTAAGCTTAGGATAATGCTAAATTTTGAAGTTTCAACACTCTTTGTACAAACAATTTTTATCTATTTCTTTTCATGCTTGGAGCTATAACTAGAGGTTTTCTTACTAGTTCTTTTCTATCGGTATGCTCCATAGAACCAATTTTTGTAATATTTTATTTAATATATAATAAAATATAATAGTGGCTTGCCACTTTCATGAAAAAAAAGAGAGTACATCTACCATTGTAGTAATGGAGACATCACTTGATGATAAATTTGACATGAAAGACTTGGGCTTATTGTAGTACTTCCTTGGCTTCAAGGATCACTCGTGCACAACCAAAGTATACTCTTCATCTACTTGCATGGTTTCACATGAATACTCTGACTCCCTTTCTATATAAAGTCAATCTTGTGACTACTTGTACTATAGCATTGGTTGATGCTACATTATATCAACAACTTGTTGGTAGTTAGATATTTCATATGTAGTAGGAATAGTTTTAAGATTTATGTAGCAACCTCACGAGATGTATTGGAAAGTGGCTAAGAGGATCCTTCATTGCCTTCATGATATTCTTGGGTTTTGGATTCATTATAGAGTTGGTTCTTTAGTTGACTTGGTTAGTTTCTATAGAAATAGATTATGTTGGTGACATTGAGCATTGGAATTCCACTTTAGGTTATAGTCTTTTCCTTGGTTCATGTCCTACCAATTGGTCTAGCAAGAAGAAAATAATTATTTCTATATCATATAAAGAGGATGAGTTCAGGGGGGTTGTTAACTAATCTACATAGGTTCTATGTCTTTAGGGCCTTCTTTCTAAGTTTGGTATTCCTTTCAAGCAACCCATAGTCATCTATTGTGACAAGAAAATCACCATTTAGATTTGCAAGAATTTGGTTCAACAACAGTAACCAAACACATAAAGATTCATATGCATTATATTTGAGAGTTAGTTTATGGATAGATCATCAACTTAGTCTTCTTCCAATCTTTCTATCCTATGGGTGAGGATTCCTATCCTTATTTCATAGAGGTCGGACACCTCGATCATTCCTATTTATGCATGCCTTATTGATCTAATTCATTGGTTGACTTTATGTAATCTTGTGTTCATTGTGATTGCTATCTATTCTTGATTACTGTAGGTTCTTTTAGGGTTCATTAGTATTAGATCAAAAAATTTCCATAAGTGCACAAATCCTAAACAACAACCATAATCCATTATATTCAAGATAAAAATTCAATTAAAAAAAAAGAGCCCAAAATTATATAAGAAATTAAATAAGGACAAGCAACACAATTGTACCTTCCTATGTCAATATTGGTTCACCTCCATTGCTCTTCTCCTTTTTGCATTTGAATTTTTGAAATGTGGCTCACTTTTATGTGTGCACAAATCACTTAGCTCAGGATGATAATAATGGAAAAAATTAGAAGATTATGGTGGAAAATGTGAAGAAAGGGAGATTAAATTTATAGAAGAGGTTTGAATGATTGAAAAAGAAGATTAAATAGAAGATTGATAGTGGAGATCGAATGAGACAATTTGCATGGGAAATTTTTCATGTTTAAAATAAAAAAATGGAAGAGATAAGTGGAGAGGGAAATAAAAATTAGAAAGAGTTAAGCGGAGAAAAAGGTGGAAAGTGGAGAGTTAAGTGGAGAAAATCAAGGAATATGGTAGAGTTAAGTCAAAGAAAGGGGTAGTTAAGTAGAGAATGAAATAGAGTAACTTTTCAAAGAATAAATAATTCATTTTTATTATTTTCATGTCATATAAATAATTAATTAAATTAAATATTTAATTAATTATAGAAGAATTTTAGGTTAAAATTATTAAAAAAATGAAATTATTTACTCAAAGATGAAATTAGGTTAGGAATTAAATAATTTAAAATGATTGTTAATTCAAAGAAATGATGAGAAAGAAAGAGTAATTAAATAATTATTATTATTTAATTATAAGGGTGCAAATCCTACATGGGTAGGAGAGTTGGCTTGGGTCATGGGTTTGCTCCCCATTGGTCGTAGGGTAGAGTTGCAGGGACACCCCTGAGTTAACAAAAAATAAAATAAAAAAAATTATAAGGGTGCAAAAAAGAATAGAATTAGGTTTAGATGGAAATTATGCTTAGAAAAAAATTAAGAAAATGGTAATAGAAGCTCACAAAAAATTTGAGAAATCATTTTTTGGAAAGATCAATTTTATAAAATATTACATCTGTGGTATTGTTGAAATGTATGCCCCTTGAATGATGTATTGAAAAGAATGCCAAGATCAAGTATACCTTGGAATCTAAGAATATTTTCTAGGAGGTCAAAGGGGCCATAACCAATCCTCCTATGTTGTTTATTCCTTACTATATTAAACCATTTAATATTTATAGATTTTCTTTGAAACACTCCTATGTTGGCATTTTTACTTAGAAAGGAGAAGATGTTGAAAAACCTATATCTTTCATGAAATTCCCATTCAAGAATGCAATGAAATCTAAATTTTTATAGGAAGTTAAGTGAAACAAGGGGAAAATGGATGGTTATCCTCCAAGGGTTTAACATAGAGATATAGCCCATAAAGTTGGTGAGAGATTAAGATATTTAATAGACTTAATTAGGAGTTGGTGGACAACTCATATTCTAGCAATATTTCAAAGACAACATTTCTTTAGATGAATGGTATAGAGATATAGTTCATTATCTATTATAGATTACATGCTGAAACAATTTGATTGCTACTTAGAGGAGAGCCCTAGGGGTAAAGTAATATTTTCATGAGAAAAGCTAGAGTAGTTCATAGAAGGAATTATGAAGAATTATATTTAAGGTGCTTAGAGTGGTGGGCACAATTAGTTCGTTTAATAAATATGCATTCTTCCAATAATTCTTCATAAGTTTTGTTTAGATCTTGTGACTTCTCAACCAAGTGGGAGTATCATTTCTTATGTCTCTTTAAAAAATTATAATTTTTATATATTTAGGGTGAAGTTGATTTTTATTTTGACCTCTAATACATAAAATGACATATGTTGTTTTGTTTTGTTTTTTAATATTATTTAAAAAAATATTTTGTTGTTTCTTCTTAGTTCCCTTTTGTATAAGGGCTAACACCCTTTAGAAATCCCTTTTTACCCTATAATAAAAATACATAAAACAAAAATCAATTTGAAAATAAGAATCAACTTAAAGATTCATTATAATTTTTTTAAGAAGATTCAATATAAAATCTCAAAGAAAAATGAAGATATATCCTTTTTAAAAATAAATATATACTTACAATGTTAAAAAATACAATAATATTATTATTTTTAAACATTATAAATATACAAAAGTAACTAATATCTCTATAAATATTAATGAACTCTAACATTATACAGAATATATAATAAGTCTAAATTAAATTTGATAGAAGATCTCAAATTTAAAATTATTGAAATTATTAAAGTAATTACTTTTGATTAATTTGGAGAAGTAAAAACCTTCAAAAATTAAAAATAAAAGTAATTAGTGTATGTTAAGTATAACAAAAAATAATTTGAAGTAATTATAAAAAAAATTAGTTAAAATTTCATAAAGTATATAAAGAAGTGTGTACTAAAAGAAATAATATTTTATAAGTTTTCATTGTTTTGTGGCATGGGATATATACAATAATATCTCAAATTTATGTTGTAGACTGTGTGAATGTGCATCCAATAAATATAAATTGTGGATTTGGGAACTCGTAGGTATATCTAATAAACTTAATATCCAAAACACACGTGGAGAATAATAAATGACTGTTATATTTCAATATCTAAATGAATTTATGTAGAGAAACTTTAGTGATCCAAATAAACTTTAGTGTCAATATACAAAATAAATAAAAATAATAAACTTAAAAAAGGAAATGGAAAATATTTATTTATTTATAAATATTAATTTTTTTAAAAACTTAAATATTTTAAGCTATATTTAATTTTTTAATAATATATAATAAGGTTTTGTTAATACATTTAAATCATAATTAATTACATCAATAATAATTAATATGTTTGGTTATTATACTTTCCAATTTATATTAATTATTTTATAAAAAAATTTAAATGCATTAGATAAACTAAACTAGGTTGCCCATAGAACTTAACCTAAAATTAGATCAAGGAAACATTAGGCTCAAATTAACATTAATTTTTTTCAAATTAAATGTGAAAATGTAAAGGGATACATTTTCTACACTACAAAATGTAACCATTTTAGACACGCAAAATTGCCATAATGCATTTGATTAGGTCATATACATTCATTCATCAAATAAATCAATTTTATTTATCAATCTCCTAAAGTCATCAGTTTAAATTAAATAAATCAACTTGATCCTAACATCACCCTTCTTGAAAAATATCACCTACCAATCTTCTAAACAATGGCAAAGCACGAGCGCGAGCATGAGCGGGAGAAAAGGAATTTCGAAATTCAAAGCAATGGAAAAGGAAATGGAGCAAGATTAGAAAATTTGCAGTCGAATTAGGAGTTGGAGTCGTGTCAGAAGCAAGGTAAGGATGACCAGGATGATGTGGACTCTGGAAACAAAATATAGGTGGAACCTGGGGGAAAGGAAAATCCGGAGATTAACCCTGCAGCTTCATCCACCAGTAAAAACAAGAAAGCTAAAGGGGGTGTGGGGACCATAGTCGGCACTGGAGGTAATCACAAACCCTAGACTTCTTTGTTCGGGGTAAAACCTAATGGAAAATATTCTTTCCCTCCAGTGCAAAATATTTCGTCTCCAATAGGAGGTAAGTTTGCTATCTCTATTCCAGATCAGCTCATTGACCATAATATAGCTCTAATGGAATGAAATCTGGTAGGAAAGTTTATGGGCCCTAGACCAAATATTGAAGTGGTCAGGGAGTTTATTAAAAATAAATGGAGAACTAGTGGGAAAGTTTCAGTTGCTGCTCTTCCAAAGGGTTTTTTCGCGTTTAATTTTACTTGCAGAGAGGACATCATGGCAGTTAGAAGTGGAGGTCCCTAGGTGATAGGGAAATCATCCCTGGCTCTAAAGAAGTGGTCCTCCAACTTAGATCTATCGAACTCCATCTTTGAGAATGTCCCAGCTTGGGTTAGACTTCCAGGCCTACCCCTGGAGTACTGGAGTGAAGATATCTTTCATGGTATTGCGAGATCCTTTGGGGAGCTCCTCTCTATTGATTCAATGAAAGTGGCTAGAAAGAGATTTGTCTTTGCTAGGATATGTGTGAGAGTATCCCAGGAAGCAAATCTTCCATCTTCGATTGAGATTCAATCTAAACTAGGCTCCTAGGTGTAGAATATAGAGTTTGAAACCATCCCGTTTGCCTGCTTCAAGTGTAGAAAATCTGGTCACTGGGCAAAAAAATGCCCCCTAAATGCCACCTCAGAGAAAGAAAAACCAGGACCTAGAAAAAAGGAGTGGAAAAAAAAGAATGATTCAGGAGGAGAAAGGAAGGAAAACAAAGAGCAGGTATTGGAAAATAAAGAGTCTGATACTCAGAGAATCTCTCCAGAGATTGAAGTGGTTATGGAATCTAAAGGTGAGATCCCTTTTGATCATCATTACATGAATCTTGTTAATACGTCCTCATCTAAGGAAAGGGAGTCCGATGAAGACACCTTAGTTAGAGAAGGAGATCTGAATATTTCTACCTCCTTATCCCAAATGACAGTCCCTTTTGATAGAAATGAAGTAATCCCAGGTTTGGAGGATATTCCTAATGAGGGCTTGTCCTTGGAACTAAATATTCCTTTCCCCTCCCTGTCTCCTAATAATCTTCCCCCTCAAGGAGTAGTGTATGTGACAGATCCCAACTCCCCAGATAGGGTTTTGGAGTCCCTTGAAAATCTGAATCACACTGTAGATCTGTCCAGTAATATCTTGTCTGGTCAAAATAATGGCAACATGGATACTTTACCTTGGGAACAAAGGATACCAACTGATAAGGACTAGGAGTCCAGTAGAGAGACAGACAGCCAAGGAGAGATTGATAAAGAGGAGAATATATCAAAGAAGAAAAAAGAAAAAAATACTCAATGGAAGACCCCTAGTGGCATTTCTACCAGATCAAGAGTCAAGGCAGACTATGGAGTAGTAAAGAACTCAAGAGGTAAAAAGTCTTTGAAAAAGAAAAGAGAGTTGAACAGTTTTTCAGGATATAGCGGATGGTTCTCAGAAAGCCATCTTGGAATGTCTTAACTCCCCTGGTATCTAATGAAGATTATGTCCTGGAATATCAGGGGACTCAATAGCCACCACAAGCAGGATGTTCTCTGCAATTTCGTTAGAGATCACAAGCCGGATATTCTTCTAATTCAAGAAACTAAAATGTCAAAGGAGAAAATTGAAAAGATGAAACTTTTCCAATATTACAGTAACCAGGGTAATAACTTGAGTGGAGCTTCTGGAGGCATTGTGACTTTCTGGAATAGCCACATAATTAGAGGTGATCCGATCTTGGAAGGTACAAATCATATAGCCACTAGATTTACACATATAAGAGATAACTTCAGCTAGATTCAAGTGAATATATATGCTCCTAATTGAAAAGGAATGAGAAAATCTTTTTGGTTGGAATTAGCTGCCTTTAGGAGGATTTTTGATAGAGAAGCTTGGATTGTAATGGGGGATTTCAACACTCCCCTAATGAATGGAGAAAAATTTGGGGGATCCCAGATCAATCTGGAAAGCAAAGAGGATCTTCAAGGAGCCTCCTTTACCTGGTCTAATCACAGAAAGGGGTCGGATCTCATACAGGTCAAATTAGACAGATCTTTAATTTCCAATCATTAGTTCTTTGACTATTACTATTCCCTTAGAGCTCTTACTAAAATAGGTTCCGATCATTTTCCTATCAATTTCACAATGGATCCAATAAAAAAGAAGAGGAACGCTCCTTTCATATTTGAAAAATGTGGATCTCTCACCCTACTCTTAAAGAGGAAATAAGGAAATGGTGGAATATAAGAATTCAAGGAATTTCTATGTTCAGAGTTGCTAAAAAGTTAAGGGAAGTGAAATGCAATTTAAAAAAATGAAAAAAGGAATCTTTTGGGAACATCTTTAGGATTAAGTCTAATCTCCAGATGGAATTGGGAGAAGTGCAATTTAAAATTTAGAAGGAGGGCTATTTGAATGATACTAAGGAAAAATAGAATGAGATCCTTATGAAGATGCATGACATAATTGGAAAGGAAGAGGAGTTCTAGAGACAAAGATCTAGAGCTCTTTGGTTATTTGTAGGAGACAGAAACAATAGGTACTTTCATCTTTCAGCTTCAAAACACAGAGTTGTAAACAAAATATCTCAAATTGAAGTGAATGGAACCAAGTATGAGGAGGAGGAGGATATTAGAAAGCAGGCGAGTTCCTTCTTTAAACACCTTCTCTCAGCCAGTGAGGAAATAAACCAAAATGAGCAAGATCAGTTAGTGGAAGCTATGCCAGGAATTATCAACCAGGAAAATAACTCTTTTTTGACAACTATCCCCACCAACAAGGAAGTCAAGTGGGCTGTATTTTCCTTTGAAGGGAGTAAAGCTTCGGGGCCTGATGGTTCCCCTTTATTTTTCTTTCAACGACTTTGGGAGATTGTTGAAGAAGATGTGGTAAATGCTGTCAAAGAATTTTTTGGCTCTAGAAATATTCTAAAAGAATTAAATGCTACCTTCTTGGTTCTTATTCCCAAGAAACTTGGAGCTAATAATTTTGAGGCTTTTAGGCCTATAAGCCTTTGTAATTCCTTATACAAAATCATCTCCAAGGTCTTAACCTCCATATTCTTAACTCTTTTGCCTTCCTTGATTTCTCCTCAACAGAACGGCTTTGTCCCTGGTAGACAAATTCTTGACTCTATTGTTATGATTCATGAGAATATTCACTCCTTAGTTGAGTCGAAGACTGAAGGATTTTTATTAAAGCTCGATATTTCAAAAGCTTATGATAGAGTTGACTGGACTTTCTTACTTAAAATTTTAAAGGCTTTTGGTTTCTGTAACAGGGTTATCCAAATGGTGGAACAACTTGTGTCCACGGCTTCCATATCGATTATGGTCAACGGATCCCCCACCTCCTTTTTCCAGAGCACCAGAGGTCTAAGGAAGGGTGATCCTATCTCTCCAATTTTATTCACTATTATGGCTGAAAGTCTAGGCAGGAACCTGAAAAAATTGGTTGACTTCAATTTTCTTTCTGGTCTTAAACCTTCTTTGGGCAATCTGGTGTGTTCCCATCAACAATTCGTTGATGACACTATGCTTATGGGTAAAGCCACGGTGGCTGAAGGAAAAACCATAAAACAGTTGCTTGACAAGTATGGGAGAGTTTCTAGATAGCTGATCAACAATAAAAAAAGCTCGTTGTTCTTCTTCAACACTCTGGATCATAGACAGACTAAAATTGCTAGAATCTTGGGTTGCAAAGTGGATTCCTTTCCTGCCACCTACCTTGGTCTACCCTTAAGTTTGAAACCTCCAGAGTCATTCTGGCTCTCGTTGGTTGAAAGATTCAATAAGAAGCTCACGGGCTAGAAAGGAGCCATGCTAAGTCAAGCTAGAAAACTTTAGCTACTCAAAGCCTCTCTCCAGAATTTTCCTATCTATGCCCTAAGTCTATTTAAGATTCTTACTAAATTTGCTGATGCCATTGAAAAAATCCAAAAAAGATTTCTATGGTCGGGTGTTGAGGAAAAAAAAAGACTCCCCTTAATTGGTTGGAATCTGGTTTGTAGACCTAAAAAGGCTGGAGGACTTGGTTTAAGAAGAATCAAAATCGTTAACAAAATCCTCCTTGCTAAAAAAATTTGGAGAATCTCCTCTTCTTCTGGGGAGTGGACTGATATCCTGGCTAGCAAATACTAAGAAAACAACTGCTCTTCCATTATTAAGAAGGACCTCCACCTTCTTTCCAGAGGGTCAACATGCTTGAATAATATAATCATTGGAAAAAAGATTGTGGATGATGGTATTGGTTGGCAAGTTAGAAATGGTCATCATACTAGATTTTGGGAGGACAAATGGCTTTTAAAGGAGCCCATTATAAAAATCAACTCCTTCAGCGAATGGGCAGAGACCTACAAGGAACGGTTTGAAAATTATGTGAAAGATTACAGAGCAAATGGTAAGTGGGTGGACTTATGCAGTGTTAGACAGGCTTTGGATCCTATCCAGTCTTCTTTGATGGGTATGTGTAGGATCATGATGGGCCAAAAAGTGGCAATATGATGGGTATGTGGCTGACGACTTTTATTTTACCCAAAATTGATGAAATGAAAAGGGTTTTTAAAGGGGATTCTCAGCTTTCCACCAATATAAATTATGTTTTACTGTGAATTTAATAAGTAATTATTATTCATTTTCTATTCAAATTATGACTAAATTCCTGATCGATAGAGTAATTGAAAAACATCTATAGCTTTCAAACGGTATCAAAATTTTTGAATCCAAAACATGCATCACATTCTATGCTTCACATACTATAGGATTAAAAAATAAAAATGAATTTCATGATGTTTTGACCAAGTTAAGGTGGTCGACATATGAGTTTTTTATATTTTTAAAATCTGTAATAAAAAATTCATAATTAATTATTTACTTGGAAAAAATTACAAAAAAATATGCATCACATTGGGACATGAGTCCTCTACTTATATGTAAAATCTTATAAAAAAATACTATCATTTTATTGTGGTTAGGGTGGTCAGACATACACCTACTTCTTTTTTTTTCCCTGAAATTTAAGTACTACTACATTTAAATTTCAAATTTTCACCAAATAGATTTCTTTTGTTTTTAAACAAACCTAGTAGTTTAGAAACTACATTCAATTTTCCATAGATTCTTATTTTACATATTTTTGAAATAATATAGATAACTTATTCAAATTTTTAAGTCAAGTTGCCTAACTTTGATTTTTTTAATTTTTTTGCCACTTAAGGGCCTATTTTTTCCATGATGATCTTGCACATACCCTGATGGATATTAGAATTAATTCTGAGCAACTGGATGACTACGTGGTTTGGATAGATGATCCCTCTAGCAATTTTTCTATGTCTTCTGCTTTTGCCAGGATTACTTTTTCTTTGGACCGTCCTCCCTTCTGGTCTAAAGCTTGGTTTAAACTTTTGATACCAAAAATCAATATATTTTTCTGGATCCTTCTCCAAAACAAGGTGCTCACGATTGATAACTTGTGTAAACGCAGATTTCAAATTCCTAATAGATGCTTTCTTTGTAAGATGGACGCTGAATCAGTGCATCACTTATTCCTTCATTGTTCTTTTGCTACTTCTATCTGGGGAAAAATCATCAGGTTATGGCACCTCCCTTGGGTCTTCCCTTCGTCCATTGAAGACTTCTTCACTCAATGGAAAGCTCTGACAAGAAATCCTATGCTCAGATCTTTATGGGATTTAACATTCCCTCATATTTCTTAGGGCCTCTAGAAAGAATGCAACAATAGAATTTATAGAGGTAAAGAAGCCTCTGAGGAAATTTTCTTTGATAAAAT
Organism: Sequoia sempervirens; assembly: GCA_007258455.2. Classification (NCBI taxonomy): domain Eukaryota; kingdom Viridiplantae; phylum Streptophyta; class Pinopsida; order Cupressales; family Cupressaceae; genus Sequoia; species Sequoia sempervirens. Next base: position 7,275 of record VDFB02159176.1, on the reverse strand, counting down.
TGTTAGATTTCTAAAGGAAAATTTCAATGCTTTGGTTTAGAAGGATAGCATGTCCTTGAAAGCGGAGCACTCGCTCTATGACCTTACTGTTGCTAAGGAGTGGAACATAAGTCTTTTTCTGTCTAGAACCTCAATGATAGCCAAGAAGGATAGGGAGGGTGTTTGCTAGTCTTTTCCGCCAAACAATTGGATCAAAGCTAACTTTGATGGTGTGGAAAAAGGTAATCTGGGGGCGGCAGGCTGTGGTGGAGTTATAAGGGACTCCTTTGGAAATTTCATTGGAGCGATAGCCTCTCCTCTTGGCTCCCAAACTAATCATTTGGTGGAGGCTGCTGGAGCTTTTCACATCAAAAATTTAGCCCAAAGTCTTAACATCAAACATTTGTGGCTTGAAGGAGACTCCAAAAACATAATCGACTGCCTAAAGGGCAAGTCTTCCCCCTCGTGGACCATTAAGTCATGGATTGAGGATGCCAAATTGACTTTGGCTAAATTTGATAAAGTTAAAATAGCACATGCTTACAGAGAAGCCAATGTTGTAGCGAATTTTTTCGCTAATAAAGGAGTTAAGAGTAATGATGAGCGTACCTGGCTTAATACAAGTGATCTAAACTCTAATGTTTGTGCTTTATTAAATTATGATAAATCACATGGAAAAGTGACGTGTTATCCCTTTAATGAAGACAGATAAGACCTCTCACATCACAATCATTAGATTGCATGGGACCGATCCCAGCGGATTAATCTGCAAGAAAGTTATACACGCTTTGTGGGTTCTTAGTTGTGGCAGGGACAATTTTAGTAAAGCTTTCATTTGGGTCTACCCCATTGTGTCAGCTGAGATGGGAGGAGACAGAAAGCAAATTGAGCTAAAAAGCTATGAAACACACATGAAAAATGCCAAGGCTTGGGAAAAAGTTAAAAGCGGAGGGTTGCTTCATTTCCTGGAGAAGCTCCATGGCTCCAGCCAGGAGGCTACAGACCTCTTTGTTAAAAACTGGAATAATGATAACTTGACCTTGTTTGGTAGGAATGTTGAGCTCAGCAAAAATTTAATCGCAGATGTTACGGGCTTATCTACTGAAGGGAAGAAGTTTTTCAGGGACATGGCTTTTTCTGATGAAGCCGTGATTAGATTTCCTAAAAAGGACAAAGAAAGGTTAAGCTTAGTCAAAATTGCTAGCAGCTACTTTGATGCTAATTCCATAAAGGCCATCTAGAGGAAGGTTCTGCGGGTCACCATGGAGTACATTAGGGAAGGTGACAAAAAAAATGCAACATAGGCTATTAGGGTCTAGAAGAGGAAAGAAAATGATGTTGCAAAGTTGGTTGAGCCATGTGTGTAGACCCTTTTGAATGAAGTTCAACAATCATTGAATTTTGCAACCCTACATCCAAACATCATCAAATTGCAGGGGAGATGCAACCCGAGGATTATATGATCCATGCTATAGGGATTAATCTACATGCAACCTAACCACAAGACAAAGTTGAGCTGATGGAGGAAATCTAGTGAGTGGTGACTACTAACTTCCTCCAGCATGGTCACCATTTGAATAAGGAAGAAGAGGAGCTCAAGAATTTCAAGGAAAGGATGGAGGTCCTATTGAAAAAGGACAAGGCAAGGGACATTGAATTTGCACGCTTGTATCAACAAGCGTAGGTGGAGAAAACTAAACTCCAGGAAGAACTTACGAAGTTTTGATCCGAAGATCCCAACTTGGTTCTTGGACTACAATAGAAAAATCATGAATTACAAGACCAGTTCGTTACAGTTGTACAATCATATAATTTTTCTCTGGCTCTAGAAAAGACTTGACCCATTGCCTTGATTTTTTTAGGTGCACTGAAAAAGTGTGTTATTTATTAAAGACCAATAAATATCTAAATCTCAATTCCCTGAAAGGTAGATAATCCTGCATAATAAAATCAAACTCAATGGAAAATACGTTTTCGACTGTTGTAGACCTGAAATCTATTTTTACTTGTGATGAAATTCTGAATCTAAAAGTGCTTCACCCAGTGCACGTTGGCTTTCCTTACTTCACTTCATCAACTCATCATAAATAGCAAGGCTATTCCTAGACCGTGCAATGCTTGCATATACCTGAGCCATAAGAATTTGATCTCTAATCGATTTAATTTTGGAATCTAAATTGTCATTCTCATACTCGCGTTTCCAAATGCTGTATTTTCCCATATATGTTGAATCCACTACTTTAAATCTTATAATAGCTGAGTTTTCAAGGTTAATTATTTCTTCTTCATCCTGACGAAGGAGCTCATTCACTCTTTTCTCTTTTCTTTGCTGACGTAGTTTCTACACACAAAGAACTTCCAATAATTAAAATAAAGGGACATGCATCCAAAACATAATCCAATGTGGAAGAGTTTGACTGGATTTATAAAAATATAATCCCACAAGAAAAATGTAAGCGCAAACCAAAAGTGGCTGAGCAATTTAAATTTTGACTTTCGAAATATAACTACCAAGGTCAAAATCTTGACGATTTTTTTTTAATATTTTAATATGTAAGTCACATCTTGCATGGAAACTATATAATAGAAAAAGGGTAGAACAATATTATTTACCCACCATTGAAGCTTTTTTGGACTATCTCCAATTGAATAGTCTCCATTAACCATTATTCTTGATTAAGCCTAACTTGATGTACAACAAAGAAGCAACTGACAACAATATGGAACCCACCATAGAGTCAACCAATATAATAAGTAACTTCAAAATTTTATATCGAACTTACTACCAATAACATTAGCCAATGATTCATCGTTTAGTGTATTTTTCTACTCTAGTGAGTTTTGTATAACACCCTCTTGATTTTGTTCCACCTCCTTCTTAGAGTAGAAACCACTTTGTCTAGAGATGGTATCTTGCTCGTCATGATCAGTTCTTTGTCTCTGCTACTGGTAAATGGTCAGATACAAATATTGTCCCTATTGGCATCAATCCTGACCCTTCACATTATGCTAACTATTCCCAAATGATCAAAAGTGTAGTTGTTCAAGGTAATAGTAAAAGAGATCGCATTACAATCTTCAACACTCAAATACCTGAAAAGATCATGCCTCCCCAATGTTTATTAGATCAGTTGGCTTCTCCCACACCCATGAAGAAGACAAATCTTTTTTTCTAACACGATTTAGGTTCAATGGTCCAGAGTCATCATTTGTATGTGCTTTAATGACCTCAATCACCTATTCAACAAATAGAATTTCTTAGTGTATGACCAAGTTACATAGGATTACAACTACAAATAACAAGATAAAATTTGTATACTCACCTTATTGGGAAAGAGATCTTCTATCTCTTCTTTGAAAGTCAGCTTCCTCCAGTCTTTGGTCTATCTCTAAACATTTTAAATACAAGCCATTAGGATTCACCCCACTAATGAGAAAAATTTGGCACACACTGACAATTACGTTTTTAGACAACAACAGAAGACCCGTTTCATTGACTTAAACATAAATAAAATACTTGCAAAGTATTTTATGTCTGTTGAGCTATACTAATAACACCACATTAAGCAAAGATGAAAAGATAAATTATAAAGAAATGCTTGAATCATTTGCTTTCACATTGGCACAATTTATCATAAATAAACCTGGTAATTTATTCTAAATAAAAAATGGTCTATAGTGAGGCTTGTTTAGGGTTTCAAGAAGGGGAAATACAAATTTATTTTGATGATTAACATATAGAATTATAGAAAACATTCAAAATATGACAAGCAGTTACCACCAAAAGAAACAGAGAGAGAATAACACATAATGAGGCTCATTTAGGGTTTCAGAAAGGTGCAAATAATTTGTTAAGTGATTTACACATAGAAATAGAACAATCTAATATAAAGTGTCACCCTTAAAAATAAAAAGACTTCCCTCTGATATGTTTCAGAAAGAAGAAATACATTTGTCATGATGATAATAGAAATAATTATAGAAAACATTAAAAATATTACAATGAGTTACCACTAAATGAAACACAGAGATAATATAATGAGAAAAATATGAAGCATATTGTGGCTTGTTTAGGGTTTTCACCAAGAGGCAAAGGATTGCAAATAGCATTTAATGACTAATAGATAAAATTTAGAGCTCTATGAAATGTAGGGACTCAACCAGCCCCCATATGAATCTTCTAATTGCTATGGAATATCATAATGATTCAGGGTCATGAATGGTTCAATTCTTGCAGCAACGATAAATATGGTGAAACTCATTGAGAATTTAATGAAAAAAATAGATTAACAGGAAAAATAAATAAATAGAAAAAGATAAAACCAGGGGAAAAAAAAGGCATATCAATGATGACCTTCGAGGAAGCGTTACTCTCTTATATCTCCCCAAACGCCTAGCCATCCATCTCAGCCAACCGCAAAATCAGTGGCTTTTGCCCTTGGAAATCTGCAAACACACCTATCCATTTCCTTCCTTGAACCTGTTTAGTCCAGATAGAAGGACAGTAGCCGAAGTGAATGCAAACATTACCAGGCGTGAGAATGTTTCGATTTACACACATAAATGTGGCAATGGAATGCCTTACCGCTTAAAAATATCCTATATTTTGCCATTTTAATTGCAACTCAATAATGGAGCCAGGAAAATTGCTTATATTGGTTCAAATTTTGTAGCCAATAATATTTCAGAAAATTCATTTTTGAAATATGCTTTGTTATATATTTTGCATGTTTCTTTAACAATATAACTTGACCTGTTTGGTAGGAATGTTGAGCTCAGCGAAAATTTAATTGCAGATGTTACGGGCTTATCTATTGAAGGGAAGAAGCTCTTCAGGGATAGGGATTTTTTTTATGAAGCCATGATTAGATTTCCTAAAAAAGACAAAGAAAGGTTAAGTCTGGTTAAAATTGCTAGCAGCTACTTCGATGCTGACTCCATAAAGGCCATTTGGAGGAAGGTTTTGTGGGTCATCATGGAGTACATTACAGTGGATGGGCGCTTCACCAGAGTCTATGGCTACCACTTTTCTCTTCTCAACCACTTCCGCCACAAGGTTAGGGTCTCTCTTCCCTATTATCTTTTCTGTTCCTTGAAGAAAAGCTTGGAGGATAATAAGAAAACCCCAAAAGATTCTGCATCTTGCGCATGGGGTTAATAAGGTTGATTGTCAAAAATTTCCAAAACATGCCTGCCCCCTTTATCCTGGAAACTGCTCTTGACTCTGAGAGTGACGACACAGAGCCCAGTGGCTCGGAGTATCTACCTAACTCTAGTCCGGCTAGAAAATTCCTTAGCTTGCACGCTAGCCCTTCTGGGCACAAAAACCCTACTCCCCTTTCTGGTAAAGCCCGTGCTGAGCTTGAGCTTGATAGCCCCTCCCTTTTGAATAGCTCCATTCATAAGAAACCCTAGGCTAAAAGCCTTGTTTCCTATTCCGAAGAATCCTCTGATTCAGAGGAGTCTGATGCCAACAAAACTAAGTATAGCGCTGAACCTCTACCAAATAAACATGCTAAATATGATTCCCCTATTACTCCTAACCCTGAAAACTTATCCTAATATCAATGATGAGCCCTCTCTAGATGTTCTAAACCTTTCCAAAACCAATTTTGAGTTCCACTTCAAACTCTTGGAATGGACTTTCACTGAAATTAATGAGTTGAAAATAAAAAAATTGGGCCCTTCAAAGTAAGATCGAAGAGATGGTTGCTAAAATTGCTGAGATTGAAAAGAAAGATGTGGACAGTGGGGCTCAAGGTCACAGTAACAGATATATAGATTCCAAGGTTGATTGTATAATGAATACCATCAAAACCGTCGCTGAGCAAAACAACCGAATGGCAAGACACAATGCCATTATCATTAACGCGATGACTGAGAAGCTTGATAAAGCCCAATAGGGGTCTTTGGTGGTGGATCTGGAGGAAACAAAGGGAAAAAGCCAGGATACGGACACGGGCATTTCCAAAAGAACCAGAGCCAACCTAAAGCGCAAGGTTCCCCCTACTTCTAGGATGATTGAAACTTTTGAAAAGGGTGTTAGTGACATGTAAAAGATGGAGGAGATAGAGTCTATCCTAAAGACTTTGAAGTAACGACTGGAGTTTCTGTGCTTACTTTGTTGTTCTTCTGTTTTGACCTTTCTGGTTTTGTTCGTATGGTTGCTGCTGATCTTTTCTAGGGCAGCTGGTTTTTTTTGGTTGGACTTTTTAGTCCTTTCTTCTATTTTGTAAACATTGTGGTTTCAGGTCCCTGTAAAACCCATTTTACCCCTTTTATCAAAAACAATATATAAATATTTGTTAAATTAAAAAAAAAATTGAACTCTCATTTGTCAAAAACATAATTATTAATACCCAGTTAAGAACTTGGTGGTGCCAATAGTTCCCTTGGCAGGAACTAATAATTTGAAGTAATTATAAAAAGAAATCATAAAGTACATAAAGAAATGTGTACTAGAAGAAATCATATTTTATAAGTTTTCATTGTTTTGTGGCATGAGATGTATATAACAATAATATCTTAATTTTTATGTTTTAGAATGTGTGAATGTGCATCTAATAAATATAAATTGTGGCTTTGAGATTTTGTAGGTATATCTAATCAACTTAAGATCCAAAACACACATGAAAAATTAAGAAGTGACAGTTATAGTTCAAAAGCTAAACGAATTTGAGAACTCATAGATAGGTAAATCTAATGAACATCACATCCAAAATACACGTGAAAAATAATAAGTGACAATTATAGTTCAAAAGCTAAAAACTTGATCCAAATAAACTTTAGTATCAATATAAAGAAAAGATAAATTGTGGTTTCATATACACATCCAAAACACATGTGAGAAACAATAAGTGATAGTCATAATTCAAAAGCTAAATGAATCAATCTAAATAAACTTTAATATCAATATAAAGAATAGATAAAAATTATAAATTTGAAATATATATATATATATATATATATATATATATATATATATATATATATATATATATATATATATATATATATATATTCATTATGGAAAATATTATTTAAAAAGTTAAGATACTTTTAAACTTATTTTAATTTTTAATATTATATAATAAATTTTTAGTTTTTATTTAAATCATGATTAATTGCAGAAAATAATAATTAATATGTTTGGGGTTGGGGCCCTAGCTCAGTTGGCTAAATCTTTCCTGTTGCAAGAGGTTGGTCAGGATGGGGGTCGTGGGTATACTAGGTGCACAAAAAAAACTAAAAAAAATAATAATAATTAATATGTTTGATTATTGTACTTTCCAATTT
>VDFB02159174.1:0-17835 GCA_007258455.2 Sequoia sempervirens | reverse complement strand
GGTCCTTATGATGATAAACATGAATGTCCTCTAAGGCCTAAAGGAAAAACTAGGCAAATGGAGTGGTTCTTTGAGGGTGAAGACCCTGCTGTTATGACAGAGCAGCAAGCTGATTATGAGGACTTGGGGGCTGAAAGTGAAGAAAATGAGGGAGAAGAAGAAGGAGAAACAAGTGTGGAGGAAGCTTACCTCTCTAGCATGCAAAAGGAAGGTTCTTTTCGTATGAGAGGGATCTTAGCAGAAAAAAAGTTATCTCCTTACTTGACATAGGTGCAACTCACAACTTTATAGATGCACGGTTAGTGGAAAGACATGGTATTCAGGCTCAAGAGTTTGAAGGCATAAGGGTCAAATTTGTTGATGGCTATACTCTCAAGTGTGAGAGGATGATATCGGATCTGCCCATGTGTTTAAATAATTACGAGTTTAAAGCAGATTTCTATGTGGTCAACATGGGAGACACAGATGTAGTACTTGGCATGAAATGGCTACATGCAATTGGTGAGAATACTCTCAATCTTAGAGACATGGAGATGAAATTTCAGGCTGATGGTAAAACTCATATTCTAAAAGCCATAAGGGACAGCAACTTGAAGGCTATTTCATTTAGACGGATGGGGAGGCTGATTAGACATGACATGGTGGAGTGGGCAGTAGAGTGTAGAATGATGCCTACTCATGATGAGCAGCAAAAATCAGCGTATCATCCGGATATACAAGAGCTTAGAACTAAACACACCAAAGTGTTTAGTGATATACCACCTGGTAGACCTCCAGATCGAGGCATAGAGCACATTATTGAGTTGGAGGAGGGCGCAAATCCCGTTGTGATCACACCTTACTGACACCCAAAGCGTTTAAAAGATGAGATTGAAAAGACTATCAAGGAACTCTTAGCTATGGGCCACATAAGGCTGAGTAAGTCTCCTTTCGCTTCTTCAGTTGTATTGGTGAAGAAGGATGGATCACTTAGAATGTGCATTGATTACCGGGTCTTGAACAAAAGAACAATTAAGAATAGGTATCCGATCCCTCGCATTGATGAGCTTATAGATGAGCTACATGGATCACGCTATTTCACCAAGATTGATTTGAGGTCGGGTTACCACTAGATTAGGGTTAGGGAACAAGATATCAAGAAGACTGCATTTAGATGCCATTGTGGACATTTTGAGTTCTTGGTTATGCCATTTGGCTTAACCAATGCGCTAGCTACCTTCCAGTCTACAATGAACAGAGTCTACCATTCCCAGTTGAGGAAATATGTTCTGGTGTTCTTCGACGACATTTTGGTGTATAGCAGATCTTGGGAGGAGCACTTAGCTCATTTGGATACCGTCTTAGGCATACTTGACAGCGAGTCCTTGTACGCCAAGGAGTCCAAGTGTTCCTTAGGGATGACAGAGCTATTATATCTGGGACACATTATTATCACAGAGGGGCTATGCATGGATCCTGATAAGATTCGTGCTATTCTAGATTGGCCTGTTCCGGAAAATTTGACTCAGCTCAGAGGATTTCTTGGATTGTGTGCCTTCTACCGCTGGTTTGTCAGTGGGTTTTCTCGAGATGCTGCACCACTCACAGATCTGACACAGAAGGAGGCTTTTGTATGGAATCCTCAGGCATAGGAGTGCTTTGAGAAGTTCAAGATTCTGATGACTACTGCCCGGTCCTTGCTTTACCTAATTTTACTAGGCCTTTTGAGTTACATTGCGATGCTTTTGGAGAGGGCATTGGTGTTGTGCTTATGCAGGATAAGCACCCCATAGCTTTCGAGAGTAGAAAGTTCAGAGGGCCAGAGTTGAGCTACAGTATTTACAACAAGGAGATGTTAGCCATCATGCACGCGTTGGCTAAGTTCAGGCAGTATCTTGTTGGCAGCTAGTTTTGTGTCAAAAATGATCATAATAGCCTGAGGCATTTCCTTGGACAGAGGGACTTGAATGAGCGACAACAGAAATGGGTCAGCAAGCTGCAGTCTTATGACTTTGACATCTCCTATGTCAAGGGTACGCAAAACATTGTTGCTGATGCATTATCACGCCGTCCCCATTTGAGCTCTGTGGCAGTGATTTCAAAGGACTGGAGGCACTTGATTATAGCTGAATATGCTAAGAACCCGTGGGCTTCTAGCATCATTGATGGGATTATATAGGACAACAGGTACTCTCTTGTGAATGAGCTTATCATTTACAAGGAGAGGATATACTTAGTCCTAGGATTAGATTTGAAGAACAAGGTGCTGAGAACCTTTCACGATTCACCATTGGATGGACATCTCGGATACTATAAGACCTACAGGCAGGTACGAGAGAGATTCACATGGAAAGGTCTCAAAACTAATGTTCTTCATCATGTTAGAGAGTGCTCCGTTTGTTAGTAGAACAAACAAGAGCACACATTGCCAGCAGGATTGCTTCAGCTGCTTCCTATTCCTAAGAGGAAATGGGAATGCTTATCTATGGACTTTATCATGGGCTTGCCAAAAGCCCAAGGCAGAGATTGTTTATATGTAGTGGTTGATCGGTTGACAAAATATGCACACTTCTTTCCGATTACTACTACATACATGCACAGATAGCAAATTTATTCTTCTGTGAGGTATTCAGATTACATGGGTTTCCTCGGAGCATCGTCAGTGACAAAGATAGCCGGTTCATGAGCCACTTTTGGTAGGAGTTATTTTGTTTATGTGGGACCGAGCTTACTCCGAGCACGAGTTATCACCCGCAGACCGACGGGCAGACTAAGATAGTGAATAAATGGGTGGAGGGATACCTACGAAACTGTCTCAGGGCAATAGAGAGCTTGGGTAAAGTGGATACATTTATGTGAGTACTGCTATAATTCCACTTACCACATGACTATTCTGATGACATCATTTAGAGCATTATATGGTTATGATGCGCCTAGCTTCCTTGATTTGTTGTTCAGTGATAGCAGAGTACCAAGAAATATTCCGAAACCAAATTTTTGTTTTTCGAATTACAAATTACAAAACCAATGCAACGTTAAGGTTAGCAGCTAAACCAAAACGCGTTGCTGAAGCAACTCTAACCGAGTACACCGGATCCCGGGATTTGGGCAAGGTGTGAGCATTGGTCGAGGATCTTAATCAAAATGCTTATGCAGGAACTCTAACCAAGAATGGCGCCGATGATGGCGAGCATATGGTCAGAGGGTCTTCTACACTAAGTACTGAAAGGGAACTCGACACCAAGTATGTGCTACCCAATCCAGGATGGAGTTGAGGCGACCATATGGCGGAGTATTACAAATTACAATGCTTGAAAGAAATAACTGAAATGCTGAAAGTACTCAACACCCAGAATGTGCTTTCTAACCCGAGGTGGGAAAGTAGCTACCATAGGGCGGAGATAAATTAAATACAATAGCAAATGCTGAAAGTAAAGATGAGCATTACAATTTGATAAGCAAGATTATAACTGTTGTCAGTACTACTGCCAGCTTACAGAATGTTAGACAATGCCTTGCTATCAATACAATCGAGAGTAATAGAACTGCAACAAGATTAATAGAATTCCTTTCAATGAATAAGGAAGATTAACTCAGAAACTGCAGTATTAGGGCCAACCTGATAATCTGATTTTTGACAGTCCGGATCTTCATATGCACAAACAGCAGCCCTGTATCTCACAAATTCATTCGTAACTCACTCAAAACTTAATCAATCTTCATGAAACGAAATGCAATGTGATTCCAAGAAGATGGCGCCCAAGATTATCACTGAAAACGGACTCAAAATGCTCACATTAATTAATGGCACAATTCCCAAGGAAATCAAATGGTACGGCCCAGCAAGAAGGGCGATTTCCTTTTAAAAATTCAATACTCAACAATAAAATCTACAATCTGGAGAAATGAAGCGCCCCTTACAAACACATAGATTTATGCAATACCCAGAAGCAATATTTTTGTATTTTCTGATTTACGAATAAAAACACAAATCTGCTGTAGCTAAAATGCACTAACTGAAAACCTCTAATATGCAAAAATCAGAAACTAAATAGCCACAATGCTGATTACAATGCACAAATCCCAATGAAACTCACAAAACTATACTAATTCACCACTAGTTGCTGTGTTGCAAGCAAGAAGCAATGCCCGAGCTAGGAGGCCTTCATTCCCCGAAGCAATTCCAGAGCCAAACCGGACAGCATAACAATACTGTAGACAAAAGATACCAAAATGAAGAGCAACTGCCTCCTTATATAGACTTGAGAAGGCTCTCCAGAAACTTCTAGAAGATGCGCCCTAATTCCATATTTGAATTTGACTTCTTTTCCCTCCAAGTTTGGGCGACCCCCTTTTCCAAGGCTAAATTTGATTTTATTTAAAATCAACTCTTCATAAAAAAGGCGTCCAACTTCACTTGAGCATTTAGACTTTAGAGAAATTCGCAATATGTTCTTTATGAGAAAATAACCCTCAAGGTCCCCTTCTTTAAAACAACTTAAAGTCATATTACTAGGACAAGGGGTTATTTTATAAAATAAAACATTATTAACTTTAAACGACTTATTTCTCCAAAATGAACCCCTTAAGCCAAAAATCAGAATTACCCAATGAACTGCCAAAAGAGGAAAGTTGACGGAGCTGGTGCTGACTGGATCACTGCTAAAAATAGTAAATTCAAGAAGTCGCTCAGAATGCAATGCATGCGACACCATTGCGAAGCTTTCTGAAAACCCAGAAAGAGTCCGCAATCCAAAATCCCAAACTCAGAGATGTAGCCGTCATAACTTACTAAAAATAGTAAGTTCGGAAAAGGTTGCCCAAAGCGCAAGTCATACCTCTTGAAGCTCTCCGAAAACCCATAAGGAATCAAAATCCAAACATCCAAACTCCAACAAGCAGCACTAATCTTCGAGAACCTATCAAACAAGTGGAAACCCTAATTCTGCTTCTTGCCGAACACACGGGCAATAGGCTACCAATCGAAAAAGTGAAGTTCTAAAAACGGGACATTACAACCTAGTCTGGTGGACCTATTCGAGGTCGGTGACATGGTGTACCTTATGCTCCAGCCTATAGGCAGTCTACTCTCAGGAAGAGTGGAGCTGAGAAGCTCAAGCCACACTTTTATGGACCATTCAGAGTTGTTCGGCGAGTGGGTTAGGTGGCTTACAAGCTTGATCGACCGACAGACAGTAGAGTGCATAACGTCTTTCATGTGTCATGCCTCAAGAAGGCGTTAGGATGTCATATTATTCCTTCTACTACACTTCCACCCCTGGATAATGAGGGGAAACTGGTTTTAGTTCCTGAGGCTATTCTGGAGTTCAAAGAGAGACCTCTTCGGAGAAGAGTTATTAGGGAATATCTTGTTAAGTGGAAAGATTTTCCGGTGGAGGATGCTACTTGGGAGCATGAGGATATCCTACATCATCTAGCATTGCGATTGCTTGAGGACAAGCAATCTTGGGGAGGGCGGACTGTAATGTCCCCTCCTTAGTTAGTATTAGATGTTGAGGGGTTAGCCCATCATTTGACCCTCGTGGGCTAGCATTTTTGATTTGAGGGTCTGTTGATAGCTGTTGTTCGAGAAGATGGGACATTACTACTCTCCAGTGTTCGTTTTGGATTTAGGTTTAGGGCTCTGCACATGTTTTTTGGCTCATTTTGAGAGACTTACTATTTATAGTCACATTTCCAGGGTTGCTATTCTTGGTAGGGCACCTGGTCATATTGGATTTGCAGTGTACACCTTGGTTTTTAGTTGGCTAAGTGAAATGGCTCTATTTGATTATACTATTATTATTATATCATTAATAAAGGCACTTTATTAATGATCTTATATTATAAAGTTGAGATATAAAGATGATTAATGAATGGGGGCCATGACCCATCATTAATGTGTTTTAAATGATTAATAAAAAGGTGGTGCCTAAACCAAGGTCGATGAAAGTAATATAAAAAGGTGAAATTAAATGTTATTAAATGATTAAATGCTCTCATTGAAAATCGAGCCTTCTTGAGGAGTATAAATACTCAATGAAAAAGCAAATCGACCTCTACCTGAATGAGTACTTGAATTTTCTTTTGTTGTTTTCTGGAGAAGACAAGGGTTTCAGATTATCAGCCATTGAAGAATGACACATTCTTCAGTGTTGCAGCTATTCTGAGGTGGTGAAAGATCCATTGAAGATAGCCATCAGGAGAGCTTCAAACAGAGGTACTATTTGTGCTGATTGCAAGAGATTTTCAGAAGTTTTGGGATGCTTTTCATTTCAGTTTTGATTGCCTGATCACATTCAGCAAATACCATTAAATGCCATCATTTATGAATGTGTTTTGAAAGAATCTTCATGCTGGCTGAGCCGTACCATCTCTAAGCTGGGTGTCTTCATTCCTAGAGTGAAGCGCTTCATTTCTTGGCTCCAAATCACTTTTGTTGGTGGCGGCTAGGTTAGATCTTTCTTGTAGCATCATTAAAATGAGGGGAAAGTAAATCATTTTGGCTGCAGCAATTATTCAAGGGTTTTCTACAAGCAAAAATCTCCATTTTCAGGTTCTGATTTTCAGTTTGTTTATATTTCCAGTTGTAGCAATCATTGTAAATAATTTGCATATCAAATAAAAAGAAAAATCAGTTGCATTGGCTCTTGATTTGAAGCATTGTAAATAAATTCATTTCTAGCAACTAGTTAAATTTTTTACCAGCATTTATTTCCTCTCATTGCATCAAAAACACAAAAAAAGCAAAAAAAGCAAAAACCCATAAAAAAATATCAATTCAGAAAATTCATATCAGCAAAGTCAGGAAAAACAGGGTTTTAAGCCAACAGGGCTTACTACAAAAGTTGCCACCTTTTGGACAAGTCGTTCCTCCTCATAAGAGACGCCTCCCTTGGGAAAATAATGTGGTATAAATAGAAGAAAATGTGGGAGCCAAAAACAACAATTCAATGATTTATTTCTGAGAAAAATAGTAGATTTAAAAAGAGATAAAAAGGCAGAAATATGAAGTGTAATTCAGATTTGTTTTGAGTGCATATGTAGCCCATGTATGAATGATAAATGCAAATATATCGAACGAATTTATGTGAAGAATAAGAGCAAATTGTGAAGTGAATTTGTGTAGATGGTAAGGCAGAAAATTATGTGAAAACCATGATTATGATCAGTTGTGTGAAAAGAATTGGTGCATAGATTGGATCAGATTTGTGAGAGATATTGTGCATGATAGTGATCAGATTTGGGAAGAAAGGTTAACATTTGAGTGTGGATCAGATTTGTGTTTGGATCAGACTTGTAATTTGTGATCATATGTGTGAGAAAGGTTTATTGTGTGAAATGTGATCAGATTTGAGAAGGAAGAGAAGTTGTAGTTGTATCAGATTTGTGTTTGTATCAGATTTGGTGAAGGAGTTTACTATACCAGCATTGAAGAATTAAATACGTTGGAGCCTATCTAATAGAGATTGGAGCTTCTTGCTGGGTTGAAGCTCAATTTGTGTGGGGGTTGGAGCCTATCAAATTGAGGTTGAAGCCTCTTGCGGGGTTGGAGTTCAGTTGTGTGGGGGTTGAAGCCTCCAATAGGTTGGAGCCTATAATTCTGTCAAGTGGAGATTGGAGTCTCTAGTAGGTTGGAGCCTACAAGAAGAAGATTAATCTATAAAATATAATATTATAAGTAATATTTTTCTGTGGTTTTCTCCTGCAAGGGTTTCCACATAAATCAGTGTTCTCATTTTGTTCTTAATTGCTAGATCTTACTTGAATGATTTCATTGTGATTGGTTAAGTTTTTGAAAAGTAAAAGATTGTTAGACACTGATTCACTGTCCGCTCTCGCCTTCCCCTCCCCCCCCCTCAGTATCACTGTGTGCTCATCACATGCTTCAAGCATGGTTGGTTTTGCAGGATTTTGATTAGAATCCGTTTCTTTTTGCAGATTTGTGGAAGATTGTTTTTTGGATTGTTAGCATGTAGACAATTTTTTATTTGCATGCTTGCAGCATGGTTGGTTTTGCAGAATTTCCATTAAAATCTGTTTCTTTTTGCAGATTTGTGGAAGATTGTTTTTTGGATTGTAATTTCCAAGGGTTGTTAGCATGCAGACAATTTTAGATTTGCATGCTTGCTTTTGAGAAAATTTGGAAAACTTGGATTCGACAATAACTTGGCTGACCCAAAAAATTTTAACAAACTTGGACCTAACAAAAATTAGGGGAAAAGCTTTTCATATTATCCAAACATTAAAAACACATAAATTTGTAAAAAAAAAATCTTCAAAAGCATGCATACTATTAAATTGAGGGAACATGTTACTAATTTCCTTCATACATAGTTCAAAATTAGAGTTCAATAGCATCAAAGACTAAAAAATGAGCTTAATACATATCAACTTCAATACCAATGATAGTTTCAATGTTGAGATATCTATAAATTTCTTCTACAACTGAAGCTCAAAAAAGGTTGCTGCTATGTAGGTGTCCTTGAATTGGATGCTTCTTATTGAGGACCAATATCATCCTCAACAAGAGCATGCTATGAATTTGATGAAATCATCGTTGATGACTTGGCTTCTCCCTCCTCATAGGTTGCCAAATTTTCTTGCCATTTCATTGCCTCCCTCTCCACATCAGCCATATCATCCTTAGTTATCAATAGTTCTATATCATCAGCAACCCAATCAAAATATGTATCAGTGACATCGAGGCCAAGTGCCTCATGTGTCTCCTACCCCTTTACCTTCTTTGCATGCAATTGAAAGTTGTAATGCGCAAAGACAAGGTCATTCAAGCACATTTGAGTCAACTTTTGCATGTAATTGAAAGTTGGTGGCTGTGCATAGGGCCTTGCAGCTACAAGATTAATAGACTCTCGACTCCTTGAGTATTGCTAGACTCTAGTTGCACATTGGGATATTGATCCTGAAGATGCCATACAAGTTTATGAGGAGGCATGAAAGGGATTTGTTAGGATTTCATAGGATGAGGCAGCCCCTCATAGTGGCAGTGTTTCAAACTTAAAACTGATTTTGATGTATTCTTGCTAGAGGTAGATGCTGATTAGGGGCAGCTGTATATTTTCTATGTATTTGTCATTTTGTAATTGAAAATTGCAGCCTTTGGGCATTTTGTTATAATTTTAATATAATATATATGGACATTGACAATGAAAGCAATGCAATTTTATTAATTTGTTTGTTAACTCTCATGTGAAATCTCAACTCAAATATGATGTTATGTATTAAGGTTCTATAATGTCTATGATGAATGCCTTATGAATGTTATCATATTAATATTTGAAATTTCCTTATATTTTTAAATTCTTCTTATTTCTTAATAGTTGTCTCCTAAAATATGGCCTTAAAAAAACCCATCCTGGAAATGCATCCCCTAAAAAATGGCCTTATAAAAACCCATCCTGGAAATGCATCCCCTGCTGTTCCTATCTTGGAAATTTGGGGGAGCATAGCTATTTAGTTCTTTGTGGTGTTAAGTACTATGAATTTCTAGTATTGTCTCAACGTATAGTAGGATAGAGATAAAATGGAGAGACAAATCAGACTGGCTAATTTTCAGACATAAAAGTGGAGTTCCAATCTTCAACTTATCATTCATTAGTTGAAAATTTTGGGAAGAACTTGGTGCAGTTATTCTAATAGGAGGATTTTAGATGTATGTTAATTGAAAGACAATTGCAAAAGACTACCAGTGACTATTGAAACAGTTTTTTGATATTCGTTTGTGTTCATTTGTTTCATAGTACTTCATTACAATGCATGATATATAGTAATGTGTACTTAATAGAATTTCTTGCAAAAGTATCAGTAGGATTGCAACGTAGATTATAAATTGTATGTAATTTCTCTGATAGGATAGAAGTATTAATGTAATTATAATCTCATCAGTATCATTTTCAGAAAAATATTCTGCAGGAACTAGGAACCACACTAAATGGGGAAAAAGTCTTAAATCAGTAATTTTTCTTTGACTAGTAGTCGTACAAGGCAGGTGGAAATGGGTAAAAGAAAGCTTTCAGAATTTCAAGCAGGTCCAAGGAACACAATCCTGTCAACTCGAGCTTGTCATAGTGCAAAAGACCCCCATGATAAATGTATTGCATGTGCATCACATACAGGTATGTCTTGGAAGTCTTTTCATACATAATAATAGAAATAATTATGAATTGAAGTGTACTGTAATCTTGTAATGTTTCTTGCTTAGTAACATTTTTTCAAAGGAAATGTATTCCTCTTATTTGATCTGATTGTACATAAATTTGCATTTTTTCTACCCAACCCTTGACATTTGGTTCTCCTTTGTGCAGTGCTAATGGGAAAATGTTTTTCAGTTTTCCAAGGGAAATATGTTTTTGTGAGATGACTTGATCTGAATGTTACTATGTTCCACCAAGTTTCTGGAACGTGGGGACGGGGGGACTCGTTTAGGGGACGAGATATTTTTAGGGGAGTTTTGGGGACGGCTGGGGACAGTAGGGGACGACAAAGAGGACGAGTATATATATATTTTAAAAATATAGGGAAATTTCAAATTTCAGATATTCATATGAATAATGATAACATTGAACATCAATAAAGTTGCAAATATAATCATATTGACATATACATTATAGAATCAAAAGTATTTAGTAAAACACAACAATAGAGTTCACATGAGTGATGAGAGGCGAACAAATTAATAGTACTACAACCACTTAATTGCTTCCATAATTCATGTCAAACAGTCAATGTGCATATGATATAAAATTTTAAAAATAAAATGCCCAAAGGCTACAAGTTTGCATTACAAATGTCAAAATGACAGTCACACATGTCAAAAACATAGCAATAGAAAGTATGATGGCTGCCTCTAATTGGCATCCACCAACAATGCATCAAAATCAGACTCAGAGTCTAAGTCACTGCTTCTATGAGTATGAGAGGCTGGCTCATCTAATGGAACTCCAACCAATCCCTCCTGTGTCTCCTCACCATCAATTTGGGTGGCGTCCTTTGAATCAACATCCCACCGTAATGCTGGAGGTTGTCGATACTCTAGAGTCTGATAATCTTGGAGTCGCAAAGCACTATGCACAACCACTAACTTCTTTGCTTGTCTATAGATCAGCCTATTCCTCTTGACAGAGTGAATAAAGCTATATGTGGACCAATTCCTCTCTGCAACAAAGGAACTAACAACCTATGAAAGGAGGCGAAAAATAAATTAGTAATTTACTAATTAGGACATTCAATTTTTATAATTATATAAATGTTCAACACTAATCAAATTAATAAATTATGTTAATGTATTACCTGTGAAAGGAGGCGAACAAGCGCTCTCAACTGTGGTGCATCCTTCCCATGCCATGTTGTAATGTCCCCTTTCTAGCTAGTGCTTTGGGGTTTTGAGGTTAGCTTATGACTATGGTTCCTGTAGGCTAGCGAGATGTTTAGGGGACCCATTGGGGAGATTCAAGCTCTTTAGTAGGCGTGATGTTTCATTCCGGCTTATTCAACTTAGTGTTCTAGCATTCGGTTGGCCGTTCGAAGGCATTTTAGGAGTTCACCATTGATGCTTGCTATTTATAGTAAGTAATACCAGGCTCTGTGACAACACACTTGCAGTTGGTAATGGTGATAGGACACTTTTGGGAGCTTACTGCTAGACTTTTGCCAGGAGTTATTGAATTATTAAGTCACGTTACTTTAATGATATTCTATTATTAAAGTGACTTAATAATTTAATGTTATAAAGTTACTTTGATAAAGTACTTTATAACTTGGCCGTTAAATAAAAAAAAAAGGTGGCTTTATTAAAAGAATGCATTTTTAAGTCACTTTATGAATATTTAAGTGAAGGGGGCGCTTTAAAAGACAAAAGATAGAATATTAAATTATTGAGCAACCCAAGTTGGCATGGGAATTTGAGATGGAGAAATATTAATGTTTTATTTATTGAAAAGGAAAAATCCTAACTTGGGCGTTGGATTTGGAGAAGGCATAAAGAGAGGAAAGAACGTTGTTTTCATCATCCAAGATATTATTTACAAACAATGGCTGAGCAACATGTTTGCAGGTTTGAAGCTTCAAGCTGACCAGAGGATGAAAACCCTCCATTAGGACAGGATCTACAGGCATGAAAGACTGTCCAAGGGTTCTAGATTGAATGGTCTCCATCAGAGGTCATTATCAGAGCATTTCATAGATTTACTTAGCATTTAATTTCAAAATTTATAGTTTACATCAGCAGTTTGAATAAGACAGAAGGTATTCAACAGTTACACGCCCCTACCAGGCACATGGGAGCTTGGAAGCTTGCAATCCATACCTAGAGTGTGTTAACTCTCCAAATCAGGTTGTACCAGTCTTGTTCTCTTGCAAAAATCAAGGTGTCTAGGTCAACTAAGGATATAAGGATCTAAATGGCAGATTGGGAGACTTCTATTTGGCACATGTAAGTTGGAGAAGCAGGCAGTACCACTTCATTCAGACATGGGGTTTCTCATTGTTGGCATTTCAATTCGCACCCTTGGAATGTGGATTAGAAATGGACAACTATGCACAGTTAGACTACTCTTCAAGTTAGGAGGGGGAGCTCCCTCTTTCCTGATTATGCTTAAAAAGAAATACTAAACTACTACCAATATTTTTATTCTCAGCTAAGAGCACAAGGTTATAAAACTCTTTGTGTTGAAGGTGAGGTTTTCTCTTTTCTAGAACTTCAACTACAACTAGGCCTACTTTAAAGATGCTTCTTATAACTCAAGTAAATTGGCGGGCATTGAGAATGTAGGAAACCCCTTGTTCCCGTTTTCTCCGTATCATTGTTTTATGATTTTCTGAAAGTTTTGGTTTTTTTTTTATTTTTTTGAGGTTTTTGCATAGAATATGAAGATGGCGATTTTGAAAATAAATTGCAAATAAATTCTATAAAATTTATCTAACTCTGGAAATGATGAAATACGGATGCCGGTATATTTATTTGTCCCCTGAGATGATTACAATGAGTATTTTATTGCATGCAAATAAAAAGGCAATAGATTTTCAATATTCAAAAGAACCTGATTTCAGCCGCCCTAGATGAAGAATGAGATCAGTACGGCTGTATGCAAGTGTGTTCTCCCTCCGTCAGAAGTTGCCAAAAGACTCCAGATGCATAGGCGCCTTCAACTATGAAGATGAATGATCAAAATCATAGGCGATTTTCTCTGTTGTGGAAGTACGGCTCTAGGAGATGGTACGGCCCTGCTGTACAAGTACGGCTGACAGCAGCAACAACATTTAATAATAGTACGGCCCTTCTCTGTGTTTCCTGACCTCAAAGATAGATGCGCCTAACTGTTAAAAACTCCCCTGAAAGAATATCTCTCTGAAAACCTCTGAATAAAGAATGATCTGTGAAGTTCAATGATTTCCTCTGGATGAAGAAACCTCTGTGCTGGCAATAGATCGGATGATATTTCACACCCTCTGAACTGCTTCCAATGGAGATGGCTCGTTCCCCAATGAATTTCGAGACTGAAACCCTAAGGTTCTGTGCTCAGACAAAACTTGACCAATTTCCAAAATCAATAATCACATAATGGCTCGATTCCCAATGAAAAATGCTTAATACACTGAAAAGTGCGATTTCCTCAATAATAGGGAATAAAATAATTCGAACTTTTACATTTAATTCTTCAATGAATCGAGCTCAAATATTTTATTATAAATTTAATTGCCAAATTGGCCCTCTCTGATGATGGCGAAAAGCCCCTCGATCAAAATCCTTAAGTTATAATTAAATATTATAACTTTATATTATAATCTCAATTAATTAATATTTAATTAATTTAATTAAATATTAATATCTCTCTCATTAATCATCCAGATGCTGATCCATTGGTAGAACCATGAAGTGATTGAACCATAGATATCTTTGCTAAAATAGCGGGGGTCCTATTGGCCTTAAGAACTACTAAAATAGCAACCACGCAAAAGTATCCAGGAATAAGTCCGAAACCGAAAGTCAAATGAGTCAAACTTACATATGGTAGGCCAAGCTCAACGTGACCCTCTATCCATTCCTATTAGCCTCTGAGGGTTGTATGATAGGCTATTAATCACATCTTTCGAGATGTCAGCGAGAGGGACATGAGTGATTTTCAAAAATACAAGTTTCAACATAATATAATAGCATATCCATATTTTGAAAATTTTCTTCCAGATTAATATCTGCCTATAGTGTAACCAGTGGGACTCAAGTCATTTACAAGGTTTGAGGTACAAAGCTTTTTATCTTTAATAGTAATAATTTTGCAGAGTGGATGTTGGCGGTTGTACTTTTTTTGTTTTAATTTTGGCAATTTGAGCACAACTAGACCTGTCTTTTTTATCTTGGAGGTTAAAGAAGAAGACTCGAAAAGTCCTTTATCTCACCACAAGGAGTTTTTGTTATGCAACTGAACAACGCTATGAACTAGAAGCAAACACCATATGTCAGTTAAAATAGAGAACAATGAGTTCATATTAACAAGAAGAATGATTTGACACAAGAAACATTCTACTAACAAGATGAAAACACAATGTGGAATTGAAGTCAGCAATTCCTCAAAGGCATACAAAGCTATTTGTGGGGAAAGAAAACAAGTGCTAAGCAAAGTTGAACACGAACATCCTTATTATTGACTTCTCAAAGCTCACAACAAAACACAATAATCTACTTCAAATTTGAATAAAAACTTATACAGCATAAATCTTGCATAAACTCTCATTACAATCTATGTGCTCAAAGCACTTATTTATAAGCTCATCAAAGGCAGCTTTTAGGGATCAAATACTACTAAAATAATCTCAATAAAGTGTCACTTTAAAGCAACCCTATCTCTATCCACTGTAGAGGGAAATAAAACACTTCAAGCCTCAATAGGTTCTTTCTTGCTTTTAATCTACTTTCTCCTTAATATAGGCCAATTAGAACAAGGTGGCATCATATTTTGAATGATTTTTACTTTAAACGCTTTAACTTAGCGTTTGAATGTAACTTGGTCAACTTACTCTCCTTAGTCACACTTTTTAGGTGGTGATGTTGGTCAAAAGTGCAATTTTCTTATGTTTTTAAGCTATCTCTGACTGAGCATGTTTTCATTATTTATTTGCCAGTTCATTGTCATGTTTTGAAGGTGGCTTTGCCACTTAAAAAGTACAGTTTCTACTTCTTGCCGCAGATTGTTGCTCTCTACCACCTTGAACGTCATTTTGTGTTGACCTTGCCACTTTAAAGTTGCAACTTTCACTTCATGTTTTCAAGCATTGATTTTCAATGTAGATCTCTTAGAGAATTGCCACTTTAGTCATGATACTGAGCTGGTTAGGCCGCTGAAAAAAGCATGTCTATCATTACATTCACTTAAAACTCACTTGCTGGGAAAAATTTTGACTTGTCTTCATCATACTCACCTCCTTTAGTGTGGTCTTGTCATGGTTGAGCCACCTTAATTAGTATCATATATCTTATTAGGTTCTCATCTTGGCTAGGCATGGTTTCCTAATAACCTTGCCTCCATTGGCAATTTTTCATTGTGGCATTGCCACCCCAAATTGTGTGTCAATCTCAATAAAACTTTCCTTTCTACTTTGGCAAAGTTTCACCATACTAAAGTAAAAAAAATTCTTTTTCTTTAATAATTGCCCCTTTATTCCAGTCTTCAGTTGTCACATAACAAGTTTTATATTGTTGAGCAACGAGTGTCAATTGTTGTGCAAAACAAGTGTCAATTGTTGTGCAACAAGTTTTAGGTTATTGTGCAACAGTCCTCAATTGCTTTGCAACTAGTTTGTTACAAACATTGCTTTTATAGTTATATAAATATAATATGTTATAAAACAAACTTTATTAATATAATATCATATTATATAAACTATAATGCAATTGCATTATATTTAAATATAATATATTATAAATAATTATATAATACAATTCTTTTAAGACTGTTGTATAGGCATCAGGGTAAAAACCCTATACTATTTTTGAAAAGCCCAAACAGTTTCAATGTGATGACCTTAGTAGCAACTACAAAGGAAAGAATGTCACTCGATTGTGACCAAGGTAAGAGGCCAAGCCCTTTAGGCATGGCCTATGCCTGCTAGTATTATGGTTGTTTTTATGGCAGCTGTTTGATGGCTATAGGCAACGAGTATAGGCAGATTAAGGCAAGATTTTGTGGGTTTTCTAAGCAAAGCCAAGCCCTCATTTTTTAATTCAGTCACAAATTTTGTATATTCATGGCTCCATTGTTTATAAACGATGCCATATGTTTTGAGTCGACCATTGTTAAGGAATGTCACAATGGAATCAATGTCTCATGGACAATTATGTATACAAAATATAAACTATCTTGTAAACAGTGTTTTCCATGGGCCATAATTAGGCAAAAAAAATCTTTTGTATTCTGTAAAATTTAAGTAAAGCCATTTTTTAAGGAAATAATTTTCAATCTAAATTTCTATATTGTATTCCAAGGAGCCCAATTCTGGGCAGCCTATTTTTGAACATAATGATATTCCAATCTGCTCAAAAAATTTGCAATAATCTTTCAAAGAATTTTTTGATTTAGAACTAAGGTCTTCATTTAAGAGTTTTCTTAAAACCCTAGTATAATTTTCAGATTTTCATGATTGTTTACAGTAGGAAGCTATCAGAACAAAAGAAAAAGAAAAAAATTTCCTTTTTCACTAAAACCCTAACAAAGTAATTAGGGTACCCATAAATGCCCAATAACTGATTTTTTTCTCATAAGTTGTTTCCTTTTTCATTAAAACCCTAACAAAGTAACAAGGGTACCCATAAATGCCCAATAACTGATTTTTTTCCTTTACAACCATACTTCCACTTCTTATAGACAAGATTAGCATAGCCTAAATAAGGCTCTAATACCATGTCAAAAAATTAGAATCATAAGATTTTACCATGGCAGTCATTTAATCAAAAAAATAAGTAATGTAACGACAATAAACTTACAGAAATAATTGCAGAAAGAAAGTGACAGTACACAAGATTTACCATGGGAAAACCATATGGTAAAAGCCCTGGAAAAAAGCATCACTCATAGAGAGAAAAATTTACATCAATCTATAAGATATAATCACAAGAAACCTAGTTTTACCATCTCATTCCTCCTATTATTCCAATCACAATGCCTCAATACTCATACAGTTTATAATGCCAAATTCATAGACAATCATCATATATTCCACATAGGGGCTTCCTTAAATATAGGGTTGGATGTATCCATCCATACATTTAGTTGGTTATAACCTTCACCTATAAGGTGTGTGATATTTAATTAATAATTTAACATGGGGTAACCATATGGTAAAAAGTCCAACACAAAAGCATCATTCATAGTGGGAAACTTACATCGATTTATAAAATAGACACAAGAAACCTAGTTCTACCATCTCATTCCTTCCCTTATTCCAATCACAGCGCCTGAATACCTCTTCATATATAATCATCATATATTTCACATAGGGGCTTCCTTAGATAAAGGGTTGGATGTATCCATTTGTTACTGTTTCCTGATTTTTTATGAAAAATCAGAACAAAAAAAGTAAAGGAAAATATTTTCTGCAAAAGAAAGTCAAAGAAAGTCAAAGGAAGTCAAAGTCAAAGTCAAAGGATAAGGATTGCAAAATATCTTATCCACAGAGGATAAGGATGACAACTCATACGAAAAATATCTCAAGTCAACATGACTTTTTGAATTTAGGCTCTCAAAATCTATAAATAAGAGGCCTATGTTTGTTACGAAGTATTGGAAAAGTTTATTGTGACAAAGTGACATTCAGTCCTTTAATTTTTTCAGTCAAAATCAGGCC
>VDFB02159173.1:0-14960 GCA_007258455.2 Sequoia sempervirens | reverse complement strand
GTTGTTCTTGTATAGGAGGCTCTTCCTGAGGGGGTGACTGTGAATTCTCAATGTTTCGAGGTGGAGATTCTTTCCCTGAGAATTAGAACAAAATTTTATTATAAAAACCTATTTCAATCTGTATTTTAAATCAAATTCAAAATAAATAGAATAAAATACATACCTCTTCGCAATCTTCGATGTCTCTGACGTGTTGGCGACATCCTTGTGAAAATTAGCAAGCTAAGAGTGCAAAAAATGGTTGAGATTTGGTGAGCGTGAGTTGCATAGCTCAAATCCTCCAAGCCAAGTCGTGGGTCAAAATGAAAATGCAAGCTTCAAATGCATGTTTTCCTTTTAACTTGCTTTTTAATTTGGCATGCGCCATATTTGGTACTCACTAAATTTGGCACGCACGAAATGCTCAATTTCGAGTTTTTTTCTGAATTTTTTAAGTTTGGCACCAAAATTGCGTCACAAATTGGTGCACTTATCTATTAGGGAAAGGTTAGGGTTATGATTATGGGCTATGATTTAAGGATATGTTTATAGTTACAGTTACAATTAGTGTTATGATTATGGTTAGGTTTAGGGATAGGCTTACGATTAG
Organism: Sequoia sempervirens; assembly: GCA_007258455.2. Lineage (NCBI taxonomy): Eukaryota > Viridiplantae > Streptophyta > Pinopsida > Cupressales > Cupressaceae > Sequoia > Sequoia sempervirens. The sequence goes on along the minus strand of VDFB02159173.1, from coordinate 14,371 downwards.
GATTATGATTTAGGAAGTATTGTTAGGGTTAGGGTTAGGGTTAGCAATAGGTTAAATTTACGATATTATGGTTAGGTGAAATTTATGATTTTTTATAGTTTACTATTTAGGTAAGGATTAGGGATAATCATAATTTCTCCTATAATGAAAAAATAATTAATTAAGCTACCTTTTTTAGTTGCTGGTGAAAGCTGACAAATCTTGAGATGTATGTTTGATGCTTGTCAGATGTCTGTTCAATGCTTGTGAAATTTTGAGATCCTCTGTATTTATAATTGAAATATAGGGTGCAGGTATATTGCTTTATGTTTTTATTTTATGTTTTTTCTTTATTATTTTTTATTTTTTATAGTTAAATGCATTATTTTTATTATTTATTTTATTATTTTTTATAGTTATTGACTATTTTATTGTTTTATTCTAAAATCAATAGTTGTCTTTTTTATAATTTTGATATATAGATTTTATTAAAATAATTTTAATTTTAAATGTAGTTATCTATTGTTTTATTCTAAAATCGGTAGTTCCATTTTTTTAGTAATTTTAAAATATAGCTTTTACTAAAATCATTTGAAATGTATTTTGATTTTTCCCAAAATAATTAATGTTTTATTATTATTATTTATATACACTATAAGTTATTAAATATAAATATTATATAACTTTTTACATATATTATTTGCATTACATGGGGACACGTCCCTTGTCCCAAAATTCACTATCCTTGTCCCTGAGATGGGGGGACGTAAAGGGAACGTCCCCTTGCCATCCCCGAAATAGGCCAGAGAGCAAGAAATGACAGGAAACATCCTTGACTATTTGGGGACGACTCCTCGTCCCTAGTATGGTTGGGGGATGTAGGAAATGTCCCTTGTCGTACAAGGGATGACTAGTCATCCCCTATGGACAACGAACTTCCAACATTAAAAAAAATAAAAAAACTCAAGTTTTTTAAAATTTCTTTTTACTGTTTAGGGATGTAGGGGGGCCACAATGACTCCCGAACCTAATATAAACCCTAAAATACCAAAAGAAGTTAAAACAAATTGAAAACATAAACTCACCCTATGCTTTGCTCTTTCATTTTCTCAGTTTGTGCTAGAATTGTTGTGAGAGTTTGCTTGTTGGAGAAGATATTGGCATGATATAGAGGAGAGATTCATATATATATATATATATATATATATATATATCATTGTCCTCTACCGTCCCCTAAAAATGCCCCCTAGGAAACTTCCAGAAATGCATCCCCTGTTGTCCCCTCGTCCTCGTCCCCGAAACACCATGGAACATAGTATATTATTAATTAGAATATGAAATATATTATAAGTTTAATATTTATCTATATTTACTTTTTAATTAATAATTTCTATTAATTTTCAAACTATTTTTTTATTATTTATTTTTATTTTAGATTATTAAATATAATTTTCTAGAATATTCTTAATTTAATATTATGAAATAAAATTACATTTTATATATTTAACTATTTTTAGCTTAATATTATAATATTTAGATATTATATATTTAATATTTATATACACTATGCATTATTAAATGTAAATATAATTTAACTTTATACATACACTATTAATTAAATATGTTATAAGTTTAATATTTATCTCTATTTATTTTTTAAATATCTATTATATTTATTAAAAAGATTAAAATATTATATATTATAATCTTAATATTTATTATGTTTATTTTTAATATATATATTATATTTATTGAAAATTATATTCAATTTATATTTATTATTACATATTATATGAAATATGATGTATATTATTAAATATAAATATTAAATACATACAATCCATTTTCCTCCCACCCTATCTCTATCTCTCTACCTCTACCCCCTCTCTACTACTTTTCTCTATCACCTCCTGCATCTCTCACTCTTGCCCCCTCTATATATTCCTCTCTCTACCTCTCTCTCTATATCACTTCCTATATCTTTATCTTTCTATCTCTCCATTTCCTCTTCTCTCTTCATCTCCCTCTTTCTATCTCTATCTCTGCCTCTTCCAGTTTCTCTCCTATTGCTCCCTCTCTATATGTTCATCTATCTTTTTCACACTGCTTCTATATTTTCCAAGTTATATCTATCTGTATCCCTATCTCTCCCTCTCTACTTATCACTCCCTCTTTCTATTTCTCTCTACTTCTCTCTCATCTCTCTATTTCTCTCCCCCCTCTCCCTCCCTCTCTATCTATTTATAAACATATATCTCCCTCTCTATATCTCTTCACATATCTCTCCCTCATATACACACACTCCCTCTTTCTCCTTCCCTACCTCTATCTCTATCTCTCTATCATTTTTCCTATCTATATCCCTCTCTATTACTTATCTCTATCACCTTCTTTCTCTCTCACTCTTGTCCCCTCTATCTCTAACCCCCTATCTCTCCCTCCCCCTCTCTAACTATATCTCATTATTTCTACCTCTATCTATTTCTCTCTCTCTCAATCCTCTTTATCTCTTTCTATCTATATCTCTCTACATCAATCTTCTTATCTCTCTCCCTATACATTTATATCCTTTCCCTCTCTCCCCCTTCTCTCTCTATCTTATTCACTCCATCTCTCCCTCTGTCTCTTCTCCTCTATATCTTTATCTTTATTTATTGCTTGATCTCCCTCTTGAACTCATCTCTCTATCTCTTTCTATCCATATCCTTCTCTATGTATATCTCCCTATCTCTTTATCTATTTTCCTATCCCTCTCTATCTCTCTATAGCACCCTCTATCTATCTCTCCCTCTCCCTCTCTCCCCCTCTTCTTCTCTCTTCCTCTCTACATATATCTCCCTCTTCCCCATCTTCTCTCTCTCCCTCCTCTACCTATCTCTCTCCCTTTCTCTCCTTCCCTCTGTCTATCTCTCCCCCTCTCTTGCTCCCTCCCTATTCCCATATCTATCTTTATATCTCAAATTCTCTATCCTTTTATCTTCCAATATATCTCTATATCTATTTCTTTCTCTTCCCATTTATCTATCTCTCCCTCTTTCTCTCTCTATCTACCCCTATTTTTATCTCCCTCTCCATCTCTATTTTTCTTTCTCTATGTCTCCTATTTTTATATCTCTTTATCTATCTCCCTCTCCCCCTCTCTCTATATCTCCTTATATCTCTATCTTTGTATCACTCTATCTTGCCATATATCTCTCTCCATCTCTCCCTCTTCCTCTTCATCTTTATCTCTTCCTCTCTATCTATCCCTCTCTATCTCTCCCCCTCTATCTCTATCTCCCTATCTCTATCTATATTTATTTCTCCATCTCTATCTCTTTATATCTCTATCTATTTGTCTCCCTCTTCCTCTCTTGTTCTGTATTCATCTATACCTCTTAGAACTATTTGTCTCACTCTTCCTCTCTCACTCTATATTCATCTCTACATCTATATTTCTCTCTCCCCCTCCATCTCTAGAAATATCTCTCTCTCTACCCATCCATCTCTCTCCCTATTTGTCCCCCTCCCTCTTCATAGACCTTCATTGTCTTCTTGATTCAGAGGTTTTCTTTCACTCATTTTTAGAGACCTTTGTTGTACAAACAATCATTTTCTAAATGACCAACCAATTGAACTCATGTAATACACAAATTTATGAAAAAAATAAGCTTAAATTTTCCCTAATTGATATTCCACACCTCTTCAGCGTACCCATTGCACACCAAGGTGTGATTGCTAGTGTAATAATAACAATAATATAATATAATTTATCATAACAATAATATAACATTATAATATAATAATAATAAGATATAAATCAATGTATTTTATATAGATTGTATTTAAGATATATATACTAATATTTTTTCTATAGTTAATAGGAAAGTTGCCACCTTTAGTCAACTTTCATAGATTAATAACGAACAACATGGTTGAATACTTAAAACTTCAATTGTAGTATATATATTTTTTTCTATTTGAAGGGTAGGATTAGTGGATTATCTACAATTTTATGTGTATTCTTATATTTCTTGTATAAACAATACTATTATTGAGCTTTATTTTTTTCAACTGATTTGTTACAATATTTTTTATTAGGGGCTTCCAGAACATGTCAAAATTTCAAATCTATGGGTAGATTACTTCATGAAGATCTCTCCAAGGTATTCAACTTCATAGCCCAATGTGCTTTTTATGATTTTGTTTTCCAATGTTCGGAGAATAGAATATAATTTTGCATTAAAAATGATTAGAAAATACAATTGTGCTAACAATTGAGGATATTTATACTTTGCTTTGATAATTGTTATAATGAATACAATGAATTTTATAATTTATCATGAATAACTTTGAAAATCATTATGTCTATACTAGATTTGATACTAGCCATTCATCTCATTGTTTCCTAGATTGAAGGAGAAAGCAAAGAAAAAAATCCATTTGCTTTGATGTACATAGATGATATTGCGAGGATAAGAATGTTGCTCTCATTAATTAAGAGAAGACACACATCTCTTTCTGCTTATGATACAGCTTGGGTAGCCATGGTCCCTTCTTTAGAAAACTCGCAATTACCACAATTCCCACAGTGTCTTTCATGGATAGTGGAAAATAAAATTTCAGAGAGATCGTGGGGGTTATTAGAATTGCCTTATGTTAAATATTGCATCTCTCACACTTTGGCATGCCTTATAGTACTTAGAACATGGAATGTTGACACTAAAAATGTGGAAATGGGTAAGTCAACTTTGACCTATAACAAATTTTCTTACAAATTTACTATACTATATGTTAGGAATATTCTTCTTTAAAATTTAAATAATATTTTGTGATTTAGTGTTTCAACTAGGGGAAAGTATCTAGTAGTTGAGCATGTTCCAATACTTGTTATAACAATTGTTGATTTAATGTCCAATATTTTAATAATATTGTACCAATAGTTGTGACTCTAAAGTTGTTAGTGTTGATGATGAGTATCCATAATTGAATGAAATGCATCCCTTAGATCTAAAAAGCAACAAATCATGTGATGCCACATCAATGCACTAATAAAACATGACTTAATGCACAACTACCAATAAAAAAAATTGAACCTTTTAGGACACCTCAACAAAATGCATGCTCATGTGGCATCATATTTGATGGTTTGGTCTTGAAATATTAGTTATAAGAAAGGGACTTGCCAAGCAAGTTGCTATAAAAAATTGGGAGTGATTTGAAATTTCCAAGTAGAATTTTGAGAAGTGTGAAGTTTGGATGCTCAACTACCAAGCCCTCTCCCCTAATTATACTACAATAAGAAGTGAGAAACAAAGATTATTTAAAAGAAAATGTAATGAACAAAACCGAAACAGAAAAACCTGACCATATGTAGTAAACAGCTGAACTGAAACATAGTTTAAGCTTTAAGTTGATCTTAGGGAAAGAAAACCGAAAATTCCCACCAGCCGGTAAAGTAGCTACATAATGTTTTTATTTATTTTAAAATTCTAAAAATGTAATTATTTCCCATATTGTTTCTTATTTTTATAGTTCATTATTTGCACCGTAAATTTCTCGGTGTAAATCATAGCCTTGAGCACATACACCTAATCCCACTTTTCATCTTGTGTATGATTTAGACATTTAGGCCAAGCCTTCAGTGTGCAGGATATTACTTCATGAGTAAAATTAAATTTGATCCTATGGATACATCAGTCTAACACCTAATGCTCTAAGATTTTGATGTCATTTCTTGATTCCTCCAAAGGCTTGAGATTTATAAGAGAAAATATTACAAATATAGCCAAAATATTACGATGGATGGCCAAAATATAGTCCCCAAAGACCTTGACAAAGAGCTAATCCGTTTATTCCTTACAGTGCAAATGACTAGTGTTTGAATTTATTTGTGTCATTGAGTTCTGTGGGTCAATCTGTTCCTTATAACAGGTTAATTATGCACAGGATTTCCCATGGATGGCTAGTTTGGAGAGAATAGAACATCTAAGATACTTGAAAATATTTGGTTCTGATGATATTTGGATTGGAAAGACATCTTACAGGTAGCTTTTGACTGGATCCCCATATCTATATACCCCTTTAATTTACTTTAGTTTAAATTCTATATTCTTCTAGATGACCTCCTTCAAGAGTCTTAGTTCTATTGGACCTTCGAAATGGATTGCATTATCCCCTTAATGGCCCCCCCTTAATGGGCAAGGATTGTTTTTTAAGTTTAACAAAAAGAAAGACTACAATATCTGCCAAGCAGTACAGCAGGAAGACTTACAGGAGTTGGAAAAGTAAGGAGGCAGTTTTTGGAAATTACAACAGGAATAACACCACTGTTTACACTGAGAGTTTGATAAGACTTTATGTTGCTGTCTACAATAACAGATGGAGTGCAGACTCTAAACTTGGTGACCTACACTTTGCTCGACAAAAGCTTGTAGTCTGCTATTTTTCTGCCGACTCAACACTTTTTAGCCCTGAAATGTCTACTGCCCGCATCGTGTGGACCAAGAATGCAGTTCTTACTACAGTAATGGATGACTTTTCTGATGTGGAGGGTTCCATTGAAGAGATTCGATGTTTTGTTGAAGCTCTTAGGAGGTAATCGTATCATAAATATGTAAAATTCGTCTCTCGGTCATTACAATTTTTTTTAAAATTCAATTCACATCAACTATCAATTTAACTGATCACGAATCTTTTATTTAAAGTTGAAGTGCTGATTTAAAAAGTTTTTCATTCATCATGGTGATGGCAAATCAACATCGTCACTTATATGTTCACACTCAAAAGTGCTAAGCTCATATGGTTAGGGTCATCCTTAAACCCAAACCTAAATCTCAAGGGTTCATGATAACCCTGCCTATGTATTCCCTCGCGGGAAATCAAAGGTTTCGTAGTTCACCCACCAATGTTAGAGGGAGTTCATTCTCTCCTCTTGTATGAGATCTTTGATCTCACCTTTAAACCATGACTATTCATTAAGCGTAAGCTATCAACTTAGTCCAATTATAATTAAATGATAATAATTTTGCTATCAAGTGTTGGGTCCATACCAAATATCACTAATCCTTAGTGTACAAACATCTACAAATACACAGGGGTCATATCGTGCCATAATCCTCAAGGTCATATACAATGATTGTCTCAAGCATACATCACACATACACAAGGTGACGAGCTCATACACATATCACAAGTACAATGGCATGCCTAGCTCATATGTGCATCACAAGTACAACAGTGACTAGCTCATTCACATCACAAATACAACTATGACCATCTCATATGCACATCACAAGTACAGTGACTGGCTCATACGCACCTCACAAGTACAATGGTGCCTAGCTTATATGTACATTGCAACAATGCCTAGCTCATACACATCACAAATACAATCGTGACTAGCTCATATGCACATCACAAGTACATTAGTGACTAGCTCATATGCACCTCACAAATACAAAGATGGCTAGCTCATATGTACATCACGAGTACAATAATAATGAATCATATAAAAATTCAGCTCCAACATATTAGTTTGTTGAAGTATTAGAAATCACTCCACTAATGATGGTTTTTCATTTAGTTTTCTAGAACTTAAAATAAGTGCTTAAGCCCTATGAGTTGCAATAAAGTTGTCCACATTAGCTTTAGAAGGTTGATTTTTTTTGCAAAGGAATTGTTGATTTAATTTCTAAAATCTAAACAATGAGCCAAGTGACTATTATTTCGAATGGATAATCTAATGAGAAAATCTATAAACATAGCATCTATAGTCTAGTTAAGCATTTCTTTAAATTCTTTACTATTGTAATGTAGTAAATGATCTAATTCATCTTTCATTTTTTTCTACCAAATGCATTGGATAATTTTTATTTAACAAAACTATCATGTACACATAATGGTCAAGTGAGAAGCAACTACAAAAGATGCACTGCAATTGAGGGATAAAATGAGAAAATTTAAATAAAGAGATATCTACAAATATAGTAGAATACCACCGACCATTGTGCTAGAATATCTAAGGAAACCATAACTGACAACACAACTTTCGAAAAATAGGATTATAAAAATTAAAAAGCAAATCAGTGAAGCTTTCAAGCAATAGTATGAGGAAAAAAACCTCTTGAAAGATCCCTCACTAAATGTACATAATTCTAGAGCTTCATGTACAAAATTATCCATGAATATAATGTTGATAATACACAACAATATAATTCCATTCATTGTATTTTCCTATTTAAAATATTTTTACCTATTCCCAAAAAATTATGTTTGAATACATTCAACAATCTATTAGGTTGTTCATTGTATTTTCATGTTCAAGGTATTTATATCTATTGTGAATGAACATATAAAAATTTAAGAGATTAAATAGGTTGGCAAGTAGATGAACTATTGTAACATCAATAGATGTATGTAGTAGAATTACATTGTATGCATCGAAGACTGTATATTTGCACCCTAGATTTGTTTCCTATACAATCGTGGAAAAAGGTTCAATTGTGAGATTTTTGGCTAGCTACATAAGCACTGAGAAGAAACCTTTGATTAGTATTAAGAAAAAGGATGTCACATCCCCTAAATACACCCATTCTCTCTTGTCTTAGATCAATGTGCTAATTGATCTATGGATGGTGAAGTGAAAGCACGCAAGGATATATGGACTTTATGGTTCTATCAGAAAGAGGGATTGCCAATGCTAGACCAAACCTACCTTTGTATTCCTACATTTTAATTTGATATTTGGGGTTGACTAACTGTAAGTACCACACTAGTACATGTGTCTATTAGTTAGAACCATGTTTGGTCATTAAAGATAGGAACCCATAATGTCTTTGGCACCTATGGAACAAGGAATTAAACTCAAATTGCAATCACACAAGGGTACACTTTAAGTAGCTTCGGATGACCAATCAATAGCTAAATGTGAAATCAATTGTGTAAACTTGAATTTGACACTTAATGCTAACCTCCAATTCTGAAAAATCAATTAACCACATATTTCTTGATCTTGGCCATGAAAGAGTTACTAAAATTAACTATTTTATTTATACTATGAAACTAAAGGAAAAGTGATGTAAATGAAAGAAAAATAAATAAATAAACTCATAAACCTATCTTTGTGGTAAGAATTCAAGAAAGGGGGCACATGTATTAAATGTGAGAGAATGGTTGCCATGGAAAGTGAGTTGCCTACTATGCCTTTATGAAAGTATTCTCAAAACCATGAAATTAGTTCAATAACATCTCTTAAACTCCTCATAAATGACATCATAAATCAAACTCAAATGAAAAAAGAGATAAACATGGGCCAAATAATCCTCTAGAACTAAAAAGAATAAAACAAAATCCATATCCATGAGAAGATAATTGAAATAAAATGGGCGATACATGTCAGATTATTATCTACTAAGTAGACCAAGACTGGGAAATGAGATTGCTCCTCTAGGATACACCAAAACAATCTCCTCTCAAGTCCATCATGAACTCACCTCCATATTCAAGTAAAAGATTCTCAATATTCCTATAGATATACATTCCTTCTTGATTGTATATCTATATTTTCCCATATATTTGCACATATATATACATATAATTAGTTGTGTGTGTGTCTGTGTGTACATATATATTCCTCATCTTCACTCATATGCATTTAGAATTTTTTTCTACTTTTACTCATATTTTTATATTCATATGCATACATTTATCTCCATTTATATTTTCTCATTTGTGTATTGTTTCATTACATGCATTTACATTATTTTATATAAACTCATTTTCATATATATATATATTCTTTCATATGTTTATATATTACTAATATATATTTATTTTCTTTTATTTTTGTATATTGTATACTTATTTTTCCTCTCCATTTTTACCCCCTCCTCCTCTTGTCCTATTCTTCATTTTTTGTTTCTCTTGTCTCTTCCCACTTCTTTTCAAGACTTGTTTGAAATTGAATCTTTCACTTTCCTCTTCATTATGATGGATCATTGAGTATAATCTGAAATACTTAACTAAATCCAAAAACTATCTAATTATAAATTTATATAATTCTCAAATTTTTATTTTATAAATGTCATTTTGAAAATGATGAACAATACACATAATTTGTTGCTACACCACCTCCTTATGAACTTAATCCCTAACATGGGGAAAACCAGGATAACTAGATAAATCATGGAAGATTTATCCCCTAGAAATTACATATAATAGAAGAGACGCCATACTTATAGGATTATGGTGATAAAATACTACTTATTCCAGAATTTCTTGCAGCATTAAGAAATTATGGCAAACTTTTACATAAAACACAACGACGCACTAACTAATAAAACAGGTTATTGTGGACTTCATGGGGAAGATCAGATCAAGCATGGATTAAGAAGGCCACCAAATATTGTTGAGCTCATAAGCACGCAATGGTATCAAAAATGACTTTTCAAATATTGTCAGCAATCTACCGTCAATGTTGTGCATCATTCTTCCCTCCGCATCAAAAAAAACAAGCTTATTTTGAGGCAGATATACTGAAAGCCACCCACAACTGTTAACCACTACCTGTGGATAATTGTAGTTCCTAACTACTCTACTAGAAACTCTCAAGCCATTGAAATCATTATTAATGTTTCGACCATGCAATGCTTCTTCACATAGGCTCCTTGGAATTGGCTGCAATTCTGACCATCTGCATTTTATTTTCCCCTCATCTTCATCTTCAATCAACTTCCATAGTGAGAGGTCCTTCTTGTACACCAAAACAACATTTCCATCACACCCACTTAATTCCCAATCAAAAAAAGAGTCAATCTCTGGTCCCTCTTGTCTCTTTGGTTGTCTAATGACATCCCAACTTCTCTCTGCAACATTAAATGCCACAACATCAAACCTAGTCCTCCACCTGATCCCATCCACACTATTCTTATTAATCCAATAAAACTTTCCTCTAGAGTACACCCCTTCACCAAAGGGGAAAATTGATATGGGTGGATTAGTTATCTCCAATTTGACCCATCCATTAGTCTCGGAATCATAGATCTCCATCACCATTTTATTGTCACCATTGTTCTTTCCTAGGACCAAGGTGCAGACCCTTGTGGAGGTATTAAAAGCCAATCCAATGAAATGCAATCTCTTAGGTTGGGTAGCAGGGGGCAGGATTATCCATGTTTTAGTAACAGGGTTGCAAATGAAAAATGAAGCAGATCTTCTGTCCTTAGAACAACAAAGGAGGAGGCTCTTGCAGGTAGCCACTATATTGACCCTCCTCTGTTCCAAAAACTCTAATGAAAATTTGTACATAGAGCAAGTGGTTTCTGATTGAAGTAGATACAAATCTTCATGTAAGGATGAGCGACTGAAGCAGCCAAAGAGGAAAGCAGGAGAGGAGCAAGTAGGGACAATTGCTGAAATTGATTGGATTAAGGTCTTTCCTGGTGAAAGAAGATACTTCCATTGTTTACAAACAGCCCTGAATCTTCCACTATTCAGAGTGCACAGATTAGCTAGAATTAGCATTAATAATTCTTCTGGGAGGCTACACCATATCTTACTATTCATTTCAATATTTTCTGCTCTTGCGATTCCCATTTTCAATCCTGCAGCTAACTCTAATTTTGTTTCTTCTGACAGAGGAGTTTCAGCTGGCATCCATATGGGACACATCTTGACACAGAAAGAGAGCTTGCAAAGGATTCAATACTCAACACCAGAGCTTCTCTGTGATATGATTTTAAACCAGTGGGTACAAGAGAAACATAGAGATCTTCAATTGTAGATCGCAGAGTATAGGATACTCCCAAAAGTGCCGAATTGTGTTCCCATCAACATACGCAAGCCATGACCTATCCTAGAAAAAATCACACATTATTTTTCATAAACTATGAAAAGTGGGGACGTTTTTAATCTTGTTATTGTAAATTATTGATTCTTCCTAGGTGCTCGTTTTCAACAGCAGGGCTCACCAATCTAACTTGTATTCGTGGAAGTGTTTTTTTCCCTCCGGAGATCTTATTAGTCCCTCTCGGAGGGAGGAATATTATTGTATCCTTTGGTTTTATTGTAACTTCTATTAGTTTGTAACAAACCAATTAATGAGATAACATAATTAAAATATTTTGATTATATATATTAGAATATAAAAATTATTTTATTCGTCATTTAATTAGATAATAGATATGAACGGTCTTATTGTTTACTGTTTTTATATATTGACGTAAATTATTAGACTATTAATGTAATAGAGTAAAAAGTCTTACATTGATTCCTCATAACAACAATTAAACTTTTTCTTCACTTGTTCTTCAATGCTTCCAGTCAAACTTAATGGGATGCCTTTTTCGTATTCCTTAATATAAGAGGTGTATCCCTTTTGATTACTCCTTTATCTCCATAATATTGTAGTGAGAGCTTCCTAATAATTTGTGCATTATTTCTTTCTCACGACCTCTATCTTAATATGAAAAAACTAAAAGATAATTGATGATGCAATTGGATTTATATGTAGATTTCATATCCTGTACTGAATCTCAATCAATATGGAGAATCTAGGAGATAAGTTTTTTTTCAATTTCTACATTGCTTGTCATTCTTTTGGTAATCGATAAGAAACACTTTCTAGATGCACATTTTATCTACAACCCATTAATTGCAAGCATCTAAGTTGGTATGTCCTCACATTTCCTCTCTCTATGACTTATGCTAGTAACTATTCATGTAAATCCATGACAAACATTTTAGTTGATAGGAACTAGCTTTCTATTATTTAAGGCATTGGGGATGCTTTAATACTCAACTTTTTCCTATGAATTTGTTACCACTACTCACATTGTTCACTAGGTGATCGCTTTTGTGCAATTGAATGAGTATGTTGCCCTATCTAATATAGGTTATGTTAAAACTCTATTTTGGTTTTAAATGAGTTAAATTCAATTGAATTTTAACTTATCACTATAAATTTTAACTTGTTGGGAAAACACATCTTTGTGTTTGAATTTTAGCTTGTTATTGTGTGAATTTTATGTGAAATATAGTCTTGTGGTTTTGCATCACCATATTTACACACAAATATTAGATTGTCTTTTTGTTTAAAGTTTGTGTGAAATATCAATCTCACACTTCTGCATTTTCCTCTTTACCAAAATAATTTCATTTCAATAAGATATTCCATATCACGAGTTTTGAGAGAGAAAAAGGGTTGGATAGTAATGTCTACAAATAAAAAATCCTTTTTATGTATATTTTGGTTATGAATGAGTTAAATACATTACATGTCATATAAATTATTAAATATGATGTAACTACATCATGTGGAGTTGTCCAACAAAGCTAGTTAAGTGTAATGTAAAGTGATTACTATGATGATAATCTCTCCATAATAATAATGCATTCTAGTGGTATTAAGGGTAAGAAAAATAATTCAAATATTTCTCATCTTGCTCCACTACATGTAGATGATAAGCCAATCTAACCCATCTTCATTCACCACCACTAAGTAGATCTTTTGCATTCCATAAATCTTTTTTTCATAGTTTCTAGTTGGTATAACTTCTTCTAGTTTAGCTTCAACCTTGTGTCTTGACAATTTCTCTTACCTATTTGTGTCTCTAAATTGGTGTAACATTGCTACATTGCTATGTTTTCCATATTGACAAAAGAAATTGCTAATATTTAACCATTTCTCTTAAACTTTGAAGATTTTCCACAATATTTCTCTTTCTTGTAAGTATGGGTTCTATTTCGATAATTTTCACTACCCCACAAAACTTCTAGTCCCTCCACTATAATTTATACTTTCACATCAATAGCCTACTCATTTGTATGTGTTGGTACAATAATATTCCCATGATTTTCATCATTGGAAATATATTTGTTCTTGATGGCTCCACTCAACAAGAATGCTTGAATCAATCTCTATATTACAATCTTTGTACCCTTTGTAACTTGTGGATCTCCTCAAATGGCATGAAATAAATAATAGTGATACATATATTGTTTATTCAACTTCAAAGCATGGACTCTTTGAAAAAAAAAATTCTCTATGAATGGTTTTTGAAACTTTTCTCACACAAGGAATTTTATCCTTCCCTCACCTCTCCAAAATAGCTAATATTTTATGAAGCTCAAAAACATAGAGAATCTTAATAAAAATATTCATCATATATTTGATATGGCTTAAATAACCAAATATAAATTCAAACATGGTTGTCCACTATTTTGTGGTCTCTTATTTGTCACTTATGTAAGTCTCTCTTGATGCACCAGCAATGGTAGTTGTGCTCTAAGATACATTGGTTGAAAGTACGAATGTGGGAGCTTGCTTTGTCAACATAACATTGGCATTTCTTGGATGATAAAATTGACAACATGATCTTGTATAACATATTGATGATGATAATAATGAGGAAGA
>VDFB02159172.1:0-21463 GCA_007258455.2 Sequoia sempervirens | reverse complement strand
AATACATAGGAATTTTCATGGTACAAGCATTTTTGGTATTTTATATACATCAAATAATAGCATTAGATTGGTTGGATATATAAAAATTTATTGGAAATGATCTCTTGGTGTTCCAAATAGTACTTTATTATATGTGCTTAACTTGAGATCATATATAATTTATCAATCTTAAAATAAGTACAATTATTTTACTATCATCAACAAATTGTTAGAAAGAATTTTAACAATTTTAAGACAATGAATAAAATGTAGCAACAATTATTTTTTCTATAATAACTCCACAATTTCAATAGCAAATAATCTGGTCTTCAACAATCATATTAAACACATTAACATCCAACATCATTTAATTAGAAATCTTGTAGGAAAAATTAATTTTAAATGAAGTTTTAAAAAACATTTAACCAACCTATTGATCTGTTAAAATAAGATAAATGTTAAGTATTACTATATTAAAAGAGAAAATGATAATTATAATGCTTACCATCAACCAATGCATGATATCAAATTTCCACAATCCATATTGTTTATTGTTCGATGATTTTTTGATTTGATTGTGTATAATTTTTTTCATCAACATTTCGGATCACACTCTGTGATCCATCATCAAGATGAAAGAAGAGAGCAAAAAAGAGAAATGTTGGTCCGAAACATTGATGCAAAAAATTGTACACAATCAAATGCATAAATCATCAAACAATATCAACAATATCAACCAGCTCACTTAATTGTCCACAGCCTCTCTTATATCCGCTATCTCATACATTTTAAAATTTTAATTGCTCTCAATTTGTTCTTCACTAAAAGCTTCCTATTTTCAGCACTGTTAATAATAATAATAATATTATTTTATAGTCCACGATACCCGGCAATCTGTTTTTGGGTCTACAGACAGCCTACAGCAATATGGGACTCCTCGTACTCCCAATATTAAGGGAGGCACCTAACTCGTGCTCCACAATGTTAGAAGCTTCCTATTTTCAACACTATTGAACTGTTTTTCGAAAGCTTCTTTCTTGGGTGACAAGCCTAAAAATTAAATTGCCTGTATCAAATTTGATATAAATTAATTTACACTCGTTTTTGGTTCTAGAAATCAACAAAAAGTAGGAACTAACAACCTTTATAAAGAATTATTCCAAACCATTTCAAACTGAGATAGGTTGATTAACTAATAGATTTCAAATTTAGATCAACTTACATGTAAAATAAATAAATTAAACAATATTACATTTAAATCAAAAACAAAACAAGACACGAACTTTTCTTCTCTACAATAACTTTGTGTTCCTGGTTAATATTTTCATACATGCATAAAACAGTACGATTGTTGTAGGAGATACTCTTGGTCACATTGTTTATACTGTCAATTCTAGACAATAATCCTAACTATGTTTGATGTTTTGAAAAGCTTACACAGAAAACGTTTATATATAAACTGAAGTATTTTCTTCTCGTGGCATGTCAAAAGGGATGATAGCAACTGGTTTGCATTGCAAATTCAAATAAGCAAGTATTCATATGAGATGATAATATTAGAGCTTATAAGGAATGTCATCTATGGGCATCATTTTATCAATGCAGCATTTCCTTCAAAAACAGTATACCGAAATGTTCTGCACTGACGCGTTTCCTTAGAAAAGAACTATCTTGGAAAATCATAACTGTGTTAAATAAGTTTATCATCTCTAAATGATTATATACCTTTAACATGAAGCCGCCTATTTTGATTCTTACACAGATTTGAAATAATTTATTAAATTAAGGAAACCAAAATATGCGACAACCAACCCAAAGGCTAATAGTGTAACTAATGTTTGCAAAACACCGAATCTACAATGTTCCACTGTATTTTCCCCCCCTCTCCAGAATGTGCAGATAAAACACTTTTCCATTGCACAAATCCATTTTAACGTCTAAGATGTTCACAACTCACAATCCATAAGCTTTCTGATATTAGGGTTTGTGTACCCCTTTTCGTGCTAGGAAGGTATCACTAAAACTTAGGTCAACAGCTAGAAGGGGTCCCTACAATCAGTATAGATCTGCTCTCATCCTTCCATCGTTTATTGTACACAGAGAATCTGCCATGATAACTTCGTTGTCTTCCTGTAAATTAAGTTTTGCAGACAAAAATGAAAAATGATCAGAAAAATCTATCTAATATATCTCAACAAGAACATGCTCAAATTGTATCCTAAATTCTGATTCCATGTTAAGTAGAATCTAGGTGAGGCTTCTGCTTGGGAAGGTTTTTAACACAGATCTTGAACTTTTTAATGTCCAACGATATCAATGCTATTCTTGAAACTCTACAGTACTACACTAATACTACCAAAGCTATCCACATAATGCAGAGAGGTCCTGTATAGCTTACCTTTCGACTTGTTGCTTGTTTGCTTTTTTCTATTGACAATCCGAAGTGTATATCAGGAAAATGAGCCCACTGTTGTAACCAAAAAATAGCCAAATTTCAATGAATGGCATGGTATTGACGACAAGGAAAAAAAAGAACAAAAAATAAAAGAGGCAAATGGTCTCACATTTTTAGCAGCGGCGCTGAAAGCATCCTTATGCCTTATGTCTGGATTGTTGGCTTTGATTCTTTGAATCTCCTCCCTGCAATCAAATTGCAATACATTTTGTTGAAGTTATTGAAAGAGACTAAACCATAAAAGAAAACTTTGAAGATCTACGTAACAAGCTAGCGTCTAGGCATCTTTGATGTTCTTACTTGATGAAACGATTGTAGGCTGATGGGATTCGCTGTCTCTTTTCTGGAGCTGCAAAAATTTCAATTAACAGATAGCAAATCTATAAATTGTTCCTATTATTGGTTTTAAAAATATTGGTATCTGCCGTGTTTTTGAATTAGGGTAAAATGTTTTTGGATCTTTATTGACTCTTTGATTTAGGAATAATCACTGGTACTGGCACAATAAATATACTTACGGGCACCAGAAAGTGTGCTTGTAGGTTGGACGCCAACATATGACTTAATTGTGTTCTCGCTGCCCGAGGAAGAGGACGGTACATCTTTGGAACTGTCATTTCGCCTCTGATAAATTACAGGTCACGTAATAATACATTAGTAGTAGTAACATCCTTTTATAGCAGAGTTTTAGCCACAAGCGATGTACTTTATTGAGAGTATCTCAATATACAACAGGTAAATGAGCGTATCTTTATAATCATAAAACCCATCATCAAATGACCAAAGTAGCCAAACATTTCATCCACTAACCTTCTCTTAATATGTACCATTTGATTATTACATCAGAACTGCATCTGGCAATAGCTAGATTTTCCCTTCTTTCAAACCTCCAGCATGACCACAACTAATATCTTATAATTTATTCCAGTTCTGTGTGAACTATGCAGAAGATGGGCATAGCCACAAAGCCTCCTATATTTTGACATCTTCTAAACCTATTTTGGGTCTGTGTGATTAGAGCTTGTAAACACTCCATTCGGTTTAGCGCAAGGTTAGTTATAGAGGATTATAAATATTGCTAAGCTGTGTTGCTTTAAACTTCCTGAACTTTTAACTTACATGAGGTTTCCACAGTCCATTAGATTGAATAAAAGCTTCACTCTAATTAAACTTTGTTGTTATGTATCCTTCTCAACTGAAAAAATTTGAAGTGTGCGATTTGTTGGTTTTGACACAGTTAAACTATCGGATTTCATGGACTATTTGATCCTATGGACATCATTAAAAACTACTATTTATCATTTTCTGTTAAAAAGTTTGTAAGAATAGCTTTTCTTCCTATTAACTTCTGGTTGCTTGGAATTTAATGGTATATTCTACGAAACCCATAATGTGAGATTCGCTTATGTGCATTTCATATCTAAATGTATGTTGAGGAGAAAACTATCATTCTTTTAATTCGTTTCCTATGTTTATTATTCAACGCATAGCTAATCGAATGAGAATGCTAAACCTTCAGCACTACAAGTATTAGCAATGGTAACCATGCATTTGATCGATATACAGATAATTTAAATGTATATTGCAAAAGAGGGATTACGACAAATGAGACATCATCGGTCTGCCAAATCAAGCATGGTAGCAACGATTAGATATATACATAAACACAATTTTATATCCCTCCGACAGGATTGGATTTGGGTTTTGAAAAGAGAAAAGAAGTTTCATTTCAGATCTAAAGCACAGCTCTATTATATTGAATGCTTTTTACCTGTTCGGATTCGAGAGGTACTGTGGCGCCCATGTTAACAGACAGAAGATGGCTGCAGTGACCGCATCGAACTGTGACCATATTGTATAAACTGTTTGATGGGACATTCACCTATTCATCACAGCCGTCATTAGTACAAACAGAGGGTGAATTCTCTTTAAAAAGAATTATGTACAAGATTCCTAGGGTTTATAAACTATTTCTATTTTTCCTTTTATTTCTCAGCTTCATACAACAAACATCACTATTCACTATCTGGATACTGCAAAAGATTCTTTATCTTAGAAGCACCTGAATGATTCTTCATCTAAAAGTACCCGATTCCTTTAGGAGGCAAAACCAGACAGAGGGTTATGACCTGTAGGGTTGTAGGTTAAATTTGATATTACAAGGTTCGTTTATATTCCCCATGGACTGTCATGCGCACAGGCTTTTGCACACAACATTTCCCAAATGATTTTGACAAGATGAAATGAAAATACATTCCAACAATCAACTCTATTTCCTGTAGCACAGTAGGTCATGAATTCCTTAACAGTTTCTTTTTGGAATAGATTCACCCACTCAACACGAAAAATCAAATCAACGTACGGCAATTATTAAAATAGTTAGTAAGTAAAAGAACAAGTTCATCCCAACTAAAGGCCGTTATTTTAATAAATGTATAAGCCTGGTTCTGACACTATATTTTAATATAGGAACATGAGTAATGGAGATAAGGTTTAAATCGAGCCCGGAGAATGAGGTAGCGTCAGATTCGGCTTCTGACCGGAACAAAACATCACAGCAAGCCCATAATTCTCTGATTATGAGTAAGGTGAGATTGGATAGGAAGAGGCTTTCACGCAGACGGCTGGGGAAGACTGAAAGAGACAAATCTTCATAGACAGAAGCGGGATAAATGAAATGGCACTTTCAATGTCCTAATCAGAATAAATCTTCGAAATAAAAAGCAAAGAGCAGGAAAAACTGAGTTGTAGCCGTCGTCTACCGCGAGAATGGTGCTGCAAAAGTTACAGTGCACGTAGCACAGATGCTCAGAAGCAAAATCAATACAGCTAGACATTATGCCCGGATGAAGCGCCTTGTATTCCTCTTTCTTCTCTTCTGTGTCTTCTCCTTCTTTTCTTCTGCATACAAGAAACAAATTAGAGGTAGATAGTTGTTGGTCTCTGCTACAATTGAATCAAGATCAATGAAAAATCGTTATATCTTAAATGGGGATCTTAGGGTTACAGCTTTATCCTTCTTTACAGAGCTGTTTTAGCCCATAATTGGTACTAATTCTAGGACGGCTATTAGGGACTCCGTTTTAGCACATTTCCCCATAACATAGTATTTATTAATTTTTAACAGTACAGAACTCTGCTTTACCATTGTTAGAAAAGCAGAGCTCCGACCTCTGCACTCACTGCAACATCATATTACTGCTACATTTGCCGCGTTAACTTGGGTTTCAGCGTGGTTAAGCTATCTGAATCTTAAACTATGTGCTTGTATTTTTATGCAACGAAAATGACAGGTCTGAAAGTCGTTTAGGATGTGTCGCTCTCCATGCTCTGCTTTGGGTTTTGAAGAGCGCTTAACCCAGTTGGTGGGTTTGTTTGATATGCCTCTAATTTCTCTTCAGCTAACAAGCTATAAATTCAATGAGAATGGAACAGCAGATACGATACATTTCACGCTTTATCTATAAATCTAGACGATCCATATCATATCTTTTCAATTGGAATCTTATCACTTGAAGGAATACCTATATCGAGCCTATTTATTTAACAGAAAATCTAATGAATACGGACGCCAACACACTAAATCCATGTTTAAACGCGAGATTAGTAACATATCATTGAGATTAGGTTCTAGTCTCTTCTCTTTCATGTTCTAGAAGTTCTAACAGAAGAAATTTAATTCATAACATCTGTTGAAATGGGCCAAGCATGTGAGCTTGTGGCTAGCTTTGCATCGCCTGTGGTCAACACAGGCGATTAAAGCTGAATTTTACGGTACGATACTTTCCACGTCGTTGCTTCAACATCAAACCAGGTATCACTAAAGACGTAGTGGTAGGGACATTCCTTTAAATTGTAATACAATTTAATTTTTTCCTTCAAATCTCTTAAATCTTATAATATTCCCATTAGAAGTTTTGAATTCAACTTTACAAATTTGATGATCCATTGTACATGCAAAATTTGTGTGGAGATAATTTATATTCGACCTAGTTCTTCATATGGATTGGCAGCTCACAACTTAATTTGTTTGAGGAGATATTTATTTTAGAGTGTGAAATACTATGTATAATAGATGTAACTCTATTGGTTATATATTAGTAATAATAGAAAAGTTAAAAATAAATAAATCAAGTTATCTAAATTTCAGGACCACATGCATGGATAGTTGATTGATAGAGAAGAGCAACAACCACAACCATGTTTTTCAATATAAAACCCTAACTATCAATCCAAGGAGTAAATCCAAACCATATTCAATAGAAGACAAAGATCATACTATTTTAGCCCAATGAGGGGGAGAGAGATATAGGTAGATAGGGAGAAAATGGTGTCTAAATGTTAGTTGATATAATAGTTGTAAAACAATATCATTAATATTGAGAATGAAAATAGATAGCCCTAGAGAGAATAAAATGGATATTTAATTTAAATTTGTAGTTGAAACTAGTGTAAAGTTGAGAAAATGGTAATAAAATATGCTTTATGATATCCTCTCTGTGTAGTTTGCTAACAATTATTTTTAATTAAGAAATTTTATATACAAAGTTAAATATGCGCACACAAGTATCTCTAACATATGAACCCTTGTGTGCTAACAACACCTGCATATATTCCTATTGTAAAAGGTGACAAATAAAAATTCATAGTCATCCTTGAGGAGTGCTACACTTCAAGTGATATTTCATGTTTCTTCCATACACGAGTGATAGAACAATATGACATCTCTCACTTGCTTTGGTTGGCCATTAGTCTACACAAGATCATAAGATATCCATGTGTGTGCTTGAGAAAATAAAATGATCCTAACATTTTGGTTCTAGTACATAGAAACACATTCAAAGAGCTCATATATCCTAGTAACTACGGAGTTCAAATCTTCATTTGGCATTAAAATCAACATGTGCATGAAAATATAGGCATATGGTGACTGCAATGAATTGTATTTTAAAATTATTCATAATTCAATTACTTTAAATGAGAAATGTTTAGTGTGAAAAATAGATAGGTATATAGATCAACAATCTTAGAGTTGTGATGTTATTCATTTGTTAGGTATATGAAAATTTTCAACATTTTAAAAAATTCTTAAATAAGATGTATGCAGTCTAATCTTTAAGTCAAGTTAAGTTATTATAGATAATTTATTAGTTGATAAATATAAGTAAAAGTAATTCTTGGAGTGCCAGTGAGTCAAGGCTGAATAGGTGCATCCAACAGGGCTTTAGTACCCACATGACATACCTAAGTATAAATGACAAGTGATTAGTATTCAAATTTCATTCAAGGGTTTCCTATGTCCAAGAACAAGTGTGATACCATTTTGGTAGTTGTAGATAAGTTGACTAAGGTAGCACACTTCATTCCAAGAAATCTTAAGGATGGTTCATTGACATTAGCTAAGAAATTTATCTGAGAGCTCTTTCATTTGCATGAAGTACTTGAGATGATCATATCAGATTGGGATACTCACATTACATCTAGATTTTGAACAACCTTGAATATATAGTGTTGGGAATAAGATTAGATTTTAGTTCAACATACGATCCACAAATAGATGGACAAATAGAGAGAGTGAATCAGGTAGTTGAAGACCTACTTAGAATGTATTTTATGGATCAATAGTGAGTGTTGTCATAATAGTGGTTTACAATTCGAGAGGAGCAATTTTAGTTGAAATCACATATTTTAGAAAATATAATGATTTAAGCCTTAAAAGTTCCATTTTAAGGATTCCAATTGAAGAGGTTTGATCAAATCACCTTAGATCAAACCCCTTGGATAGAACCTCGCTAGTTTTAAACCATACCTATAAATGCGTCTCCTTTACACCTATCAAAATGCTGATAAAAAATCACTTTTGATTTATATTTTGGGGGATCAAATGAATTCATTTAAAATTTATTTCAAATGATTATGGTATTCCTCAGAACAAGCTATCCAATGAATATAATTTTAATATGTTTTGGTTTTGTTATGTATTTGTTTTTTAAGTTTTATTAAACATAGGTTTTTCTTCGAAAATGAATTTCTTTGTTCTTCACATGTGGAAAAATAGAAGATTATCAAAAAAAAATTAAAAATATGAGTGCACCAAATATTGAAGTCCTTGATCCAACAAAAAATAAAATAAAATTTTGACATATACAAAAAAGTTATGTGTTATACTGCTTATGTCTAATTGTAATTTGTTTGACTTTGAAACTTTATTAAGGAAAAAATATTCAATAAAAAACTATCTAACCAAGTGGAAGCACTAGATATCGAGTTACAAATCTAAATTTGAAAGAATTATAATTTTATCCTTCATGGAAAAAAAGTTATGCATTATCTGGTGGTGTCACTTTTTAAAATGTTGTTTTCTGAAAAAAATCTATTTTAAATGGGAGATGGAAAAAGGTGCAATTTGATTCCAAAATTTTTGAAAAAATATTTTTAGAATCTACAGACAAAATTTGATGAGACTCTAGTTTGCACCATCTTCAAATTCCTCACAGTTAGCTGCTATAGGTGCCGAATGTGAAGATTTAGTTAAAATAAAATTTAGGTCCTTGGCCAAAATTGAACCACTATTATGGATCAATCTAGTACAAGTAGGAAGACTATATTCCATTAGTGGAGTTTGCTTATAGCAACTCCTACCATGCATATTTAGGGATGGAACCATTTGAATCTCTTTATGGATGAAAGTGTCATGCACACCTATTGATTGGGACAAGTTGGGAGATAAAATTATAATTGGTCCAGATATTCTTAGAGAGATGGATGATAAAATGAAATTGATCAAGGGGAGATTGAAGGAGCAACATATAGGAAAAAAGAGTTATGAAGATAAGAATAGAATTTTCATGGTGTTTTTACTTGGAGATGAGGTGTCCTTGAGGGTTAAACCACATAAGAGTTCCATATGACTTAGAAAATATTTCAAACTAGCGCTAAGATATATGGGTCCTTTTGATGTATTAAAAGTGATCAACCTAGTTGCTTACAAACTTGATCTACCACCTACTCTTGCTTGAATTCATAATGTGTTTCATGTGTCTATTATTAAGCTATATCATCATGACACCACCCATATACTTGATTGGCATGATTTATTGTCATGTTGGTGGAGCCCACACAAATTCTTGATAGGTGCAATATTAAGTTGCACAATAGAGATATAACACAATATAATGTCTAATGGGACCAATATCCTATGCATAGTGATACATGGGAAAATATAGAGGATATAGAGTGCCTTTTCCCTAATTAGAGTACTTATTTTGAGATGTATTCTTTGTTGCATTAGTGTGATACTTTAATTTTTTTTAGTGACATCTAATAAGACATCAAGACGATGTCTCTTTCTAGTGGGTTAGGATGTCACATCTTGATTTTTCTTGCATAAAATTATTTGATAATAAATGGGATTGAATGAGACCATTGGGCAATATGTGCTTGAAGCATAGAATAAGGTGATTTCATAAATTAGATGTTATCTTTAAAATGCATGCTATTGTAATTAAAATAATGATTAATTATTATGAGGTGAATATTTTGATTATTGATTATGGGTTTACGCGAGGTAACCCATTGATGAGATATTGAGCGTAAATGATTGTAGGAATAGGTTGAAGGTGAGAAAATGGCTAAGGTAGAGATTACCTAATCATCCAACAATTATCAACATGATGGAAATCCTATGTGTACACTCACATAGTTGCACGTATCCTGCATTGTGAATTATTATTATTTTTATTTGGGGAAAATAGGTCTTGATGGGGCCTTAAAACCCATTACAAATAGGTTTTGAAGGGACCTAAAACCCTATATGAGTAAAGCATATTGCTAAAAGATAAATCATAGACCATCAACAACCCAACAACAACAACAAAAAAAATAGAAAAAATAGGACAACACAAGTTGCTCAAAGGTTTTGATTGGGACCTTTAACCCAAGAAAAAAGAGGGACTTAAAACCCTATCAAGAAATGATAACTACTTGAATCAATCGAGAAATTATCAGCTTGTACCACCTAGAATGTAGCATAACATATACTCAATGAAAACAACACTGAGCCAAAATAGAGAGAGCAACAAGAGCTCCCTTCCAAACCACACAACCGGCCCTACTCCCAACCTCAATAAATGAGCAATAAGGCTAGAAAGAGTATAGAGACCACCTTTCAAACTAGGATACCAACTCAATCCCCACCTCAATAAGAGAGAGCTCCCCTCTACTAGAGAGGATTTCATGGCCAACTATTCCATTGCCGCTTGAAAAATCCAGCACCCTCAACCTCCACCTCCATAGGAGAAGCATCCACCTCAAAAGGATCAGCCACTAAGGAAACAAGAAACCTTCACCTCCCAACTCCACCTTAATAGGAGATGACTCCACCTCCATATGATCTGAGGAGAAATCCAACATAACTAGTAGTCATACCATCCTTTGGTAAAACCTACAATAGGAATAAAAGGTGGAGCACAAAAAGAGATGTGAACAACATCCAATAGATGAAGGCAACAACAAAAACCTCCACATTGAGCTCACACAACTAGATCCAAGGAAAAAACAATAATTTTGTCCCATCCAACAACACACAAGCACCAATCTAGACAAAAAAGTTCAACACCTCGAAGCCAAGAAAAAAATAGGACTTCTTCATAAAAAAGAAACCCTCCTCATACCACCACACTGTCAACAGCCTAGCCAATAGAAGAAACAAAGCCAACAACCATGAGAGAAGAAAATTTTGAGCCTTGACCAAAAAAAATGAAGGAGCTCAGCCAAACTAAGCCCAAACATACTACAAACAACCAAAAAAATGTGAGGGAGACAATTTGTAGCAAGGCATTCATGTAGCCTAAACGTAACCTAAGTAGCTAGTAGAATGCAAGGAAGTAAGCCAACAATGCAAGGAAGCAAGCCAACAAAACCAACCTCCACTCAACACCACAGAGAACCCAACAACTAGGCATAGAAACCCCACAACCTTCCATTAGCGTCATGAAGCAGAGAGAGCCCTTGGGAGAAAATGGGAACAATGTAGAGACAAATCAGTGAAAAGGCCAAAAAAAGTAGCACACCATCCACCCCAACACACTAGTCAGAGCTAAAGATAAACCATTCCAATGACCAAACTCCCACAAGGGGCCCAAAAAACCCACCAACAAGGTAAATCCTCAGACCAAAAACATCACAAGAAGCTAAAAAAAACGTGAGGAAGCCAAAAAACAACCCCACCCAAGAAACTAGTTGCAACCCAATAACACAGTTTTCACAAAGGCTTACCAATGATAAAGTAGTTGAAACCCAAAAGCCAACTAGCCACACCAAGTAACAAAGAGATCCTAGGAGGACAAAGGAAAAAAAAGCATAGAAGAGTTAGGGAGAAGGCCAGAACAAGAAGAACACCATCCACCTCAACACGCTGGTCAGAGATAAAGACAGACCAACCCATTAACAAAACTCTTGCAAGGGGCACAAAGCACACACCAACAAGGTTGTCTCACAACCTAGAAGCAACAAAAGCAACCAACAAAATGTAGGGAAGCAAAACATCCATGCAAACAACCACAACCCAACAACAAAGAGAACCCAACCACCTACCAAATTAGTTGAAAACCAATAGCTAGGCATCGACATCAGCATCATCTTGTTCAAACTCATCAGCTCCCTCCCCTTCAAAGAATTCAAACCCCCACTCCCACCGTTCTTCCTGCTCTTCCTACTTTCCATCGGTTAGTTTTGTCAATACTCATTATGAATGATTATGTTATGTATTGTGTTATCATGAATATGTCATTG
Organism: Sequoia sempervirens; assembly: GCA_007258455.2. Lineage (NCBI taxonomy): Eukaryota > Viridiplantae > Streptophyta > Pinopsida > Cupressales > Cupressaceae > Sequoia > Sequoia sempervirens. Next base: position 9,237 of record VDFB02159172.1, on the reverse strand, counting down.
CCTATTGTACATTATTATTTAAATAATGACTATGTCTTATGGTTTTTTTCTTTTCCAAAGTTAATTTAATTAGGAAAATAAAATATTTTATTTTTAAATATTTGATAATGATAAATCTCATAATTTATATTTATTTATATATTTAAATATAATAATGATATTATTATTTATATACATGAATATATAAATAGTTTAATTTAAAAAGAAAATAAAAAGTAAATAAAATAAGATTTAAATTCAAATGATATGCATGATAAACTATTAAAAAGAAAATCTCCACATGTATTATTTTAAAATTCTTCAAACCTTAACAAAAGTGTTCCCATAACATGAGTTACATACTAAATCATGGCTCGATGAGTGGAAGAGGTAGGAACTAGAGTTTGAACTTGAGGGTGAAGGGAATACTGAGGATGAAAATGACCCTAGTGGCACCCTGGTTCTACTAGAAGATCTTCTCCCTATCATGGTTGGGAAACCTAGTGACTAGATGTTTGAGTCTTGGATGTTGCGGTAGGTTTATTTCTCTTACATAATGTTGGTGTTTGATGGGGTTAGCTAGGGTCGGTATTCTAGGCAGGGGTCATGTCTTTGGCTCTCCTTTGCGATGGGCTCTATTGTCCCCTTGTTCTCTCTTATTCCATTTGTGAATTTTTCTTGCCCGGGTGCTTCTTGTTTTGTCTTGTTTGTGGCTTCCAAGTGGGTCTTTACTATTTCATCTTTTTACTTGGAGCCTCTATGGGGTTTTTTCCTCTATTTTGGTCTGGCTGTGTGGCTCGGGTGGGGAAATATTCCTCATGTTCCTTCCTTGGGTGCTATGCGGGCTCAACTTGGGATCTTGGTTTTGCATTCTCTGGCGATGGTTTTTTTGGGAGTGGGTGCTCTCCTACGTCCTTTAAGCTTTGTTTTTTCCCCTCGCTAGGTGTTGGTGCAATCTTGTGGATGGGGGTCTCTTTTGCTTTGTTTCCTTGGGTCGGTCTTCAACCTTGTTATGTTAGGTGCTAGGGGATCTCCTCTTTCCCTTGTGCTTTTCTTGTCTCGTTGGCTCTTGTTGGGAGATGTTGTGTACCCCTCCTAGATTTTTCTTAGGGGTTTGTTTTGTTTTTATGGCATTGGTGTCTTTGCTAGTGGTGTCCTTAGCTAGTTGTGTGCTCTCTTTTGGTTTCATCTATTGTTGTGGATTCCTTCTCCCATGATGATTTTACGTTGTTTCCCCTTTGGTGGGTGTTGATGATGGCTCTCAAAGTTGTTTTCAGGAGTGGATTTTCTTCACCCTTTTGGGATTTAAATCTTGTTTTGTAGAACAAGGTTGTGTTCTTCCAAATGGCTAAGCTTGCTAATTGGACTTTGTTTATGGCTCACAGATCTCTTCTCTCTTGGTTGTTGGATGAGGAGTGTTATTTTTCTTTGTTATAGTTTGTTGCTATGTTGAAGGATGACATGTTTTTCCTTGCTTGGGTTGTTGTTTCTTTCTTTTGGCTTCTTCAGTTGAGGTCTTCTATGGAGGTGGAGACTGCTCCTTCTGAGGTGGAACCCTCTTCTATAGAGATGGAGAGGGGTGTTGGGGATCTAGAGGGAAGCTTGATTTTATGTGGCTATGGTCTTCTTGTCATCTTTTCCTATAGAGGGGATCCCTCTCCTATTGAGGTGGAGGTTGGGTCGATGCTTCAGACTAGTTGGTGTTGTGTGAAGTTTGATCATCTTCAATGTTTGGTGCTATTTTATAAGATGACAAAGGGATGTTGTAGGAATGTTGTTGGTTTATAGCATTCAATTGTTGGGTTGATTATTGCCTTAATGAATTAGGTTGTTTGCATGTTAGTTGAGGGTTGCTATTAGAATGCTAATGCTGTATAATTTTCTATTGATTTATTTAGGTTGATTTTTGGTTGGATGAATCAAGTTGTTAAGGGTTCAAGGTCCCTATTAAAACCTAGTTGTAAAGGATGTAAGCTCCCTTCAAAACCTTTGTGCAGCCTTTGGTGCTAATATTGTTGGGTTGTTGTTAGTTTGTGGTTTATTTTTTTTACAACATGATTCGCTTGGATAGGGTTTCAGGTCCCTTCAAAATCGGCTTGTAATGGGTTTTGGGTCCCATCAAAACCTACTTTTCCCCATCAAAAACTATTAAAAAGAAAATAAAAATTAAATAAAGTAATATTTAAATTTAAATGATTTGCATGACAAACTATTAAAAAGAAAATCAAAAAATAAATAAAATTTATTTTGAACTTAAAAGATATGCATGATAAATCATGTGATCTTGGCATAAGGAGATAGATTATTTCTAAAAATAAAAGAGGTACTCCAACTAGATTCAAACACTTGCATGGAAATTATAATCACAAATAATAGAGCTCAACAAAAGGAAGGCATGGTTGTTTTGAGATCACAATTGGTAGCAAGCAGTGATAATTAGCAAAATTAGCAATGATAAGGAAGAAGTGACTAAGAAGCATTGGCATCATGAGTAGAGTATAAGAGATTAGCATAGGGAAAGATACCAACAAAACTTGTGTGTCAACCTTATTTCTCAAGAAAATCGAGAAGGTAGGCATCAATCCTATTCATTTCCTTGAAAAGGGTATGAAGCATGTAAATAAAGTGTTTATTATGGAATTTAAGTCTAAATCACATCCATGAATTCATAAGATGGACCTTTACACCTTATAACCTTGAAATATGGAAATAAAGATTGATCAATTCCTTTGCTACAAGAAATTTCCCATGTAATAATTAGGAGGTAATAAGAACAACTTTGAACAAGATTGATAGCAACAATTTTCATGCAAATTTTGTAATTATATATGTGTGTCAACCATCATAAAAAAATTCTTGTAGCATTGAAATCATAGAATCAACCAACATATTGATTCACCTATAACACATGAACCCACATAATGATTATTACATAGAATGTAGAAATAACACTCATGCATATTGATTTATTATTATATATGTGTATGTGTGTATGTATGTATGTATGTATATATGGCATGAGATTATTAAACCCCAATTAATGAATCGTTCAATACTGTAACCATTTGTGAATTCTTTGTTGTTCTTATAAAACCATTGCATTATTTCATTATATCAACATATATAAATCATAGTACCTATAAATATAGTGTAATTTCCATGAAGTTCATTTTGGTAAATAATGTTTTCTATTGTGATGATCCCATAGTAAAATTATAAAATTGAATATATGAAAACAATTTTTTAATACATATGTTATGATTTGGTTTCTAATGGAATTAACTTGCATGACATCAAATATTATTTAGCATTGCATAAACACTAAATCTTGCATGAAATTGAGAAGTATCATTAGTATGAAATCAAATTACATGTCAATAATCAAATTGTATGTCAATTATACATTTAACCATCATTATGCATGAAAGGGTTGAAATAACAAAAGACCTTCATATAATCATTTTTTTATGAAAAGAAAAGGGTTATTTATTTTTATGATCATTAAATATATACATGTTATATTGTACTCATGAGGCAAGTAGTTCTCTTTTATATGTGATTTGGCTATACCTTCTAGGACAGGTGTTGAATATGGACTAATAGAGGGGAGTAGATTTTATTTTCTAGATCTATCTACCATTTATAGTTTAATTACTTTGGCCAAAGCTATGGGTGCCATTGAAATAGATGGATGTTATTTTATTCTCTCTGCCATATCCTGATAATAGGGCATAACATATTCATATGTGAAATGCATGTAGATATATCAAGTTGCACCAGTTTCCATCCTACCAACCACTTCTAGGTTGCTAGGCTTCTCATGAAAGGTCGAGTATTCTTCATGTTAGGAATAATTTTGGGGAAGCGTAAGCTTTATGGTTGGGAAAAAGAGCACTTGAGCCATATTCTCATCTTTTTTCTTGTAGATGATTGTTGGGTTAGTCATAGCTAGAGACTCCAACAATTATGTTTCTTTTATATATTTACTTGTATTGTTATGACCAAATGGGCATGAGAGCCTAAGGCATATATTATTGAATAAATTATATCTTGTACTCTATAATAATTGACTGGATAGTACTTCATGTGATGATGCAAACTTATTTCTTGTACTTAATATTCTAGATTAGATCTAAACTTTTACATGTGAGATGTAATATGTCATTTGTATATGTTGAAGATGTTTCATTTCATTTTTATATTTATGTGAAAATGAGTTAATATTTATTTTTGTGAGATCATTTAGGGTTTGAAACTTTACACTTAGGTGGTGATATGGGAGTTAGGTAAATAAATAAATGATTTTATTTACCTAAGGTGGATCATAGGAGAAATGTGATCAAGTGATTTAGGCTAGAAATAGATACAAGTGAATACTGATGAATAGTGTCTTAAATATTAAATACATAATACAATATTATTTAATCAATAAGGGGATGAGAATGAGATAATTAAATACTTAGGTTGGTATTCAATCAATTGTAGAGGAAATAGCTAGGTACTGATGATGTGTCAATTTTAGGCATCTACAAGAAGTACCATTTTATATATTCTTGTATTCATGATAATCTAAGAGCCTTGTCACAATCTTGGAATAAATATTTATAGAAAATCCAACTAAGTTGCTTTCAAAATTTTCATAAGTTTCTTACCTTTCTAAACTTTTAGATTTGATTGGGATTTAATTAATAAATATTTATTTATTTTTACGTAAGTTTAAAGTTCTAGAAATACTTAACTTAGGTTATCTATATGGTAGATTTATAAGAGAGTATTATACTTTGGTAATAAAAAACTTCTTTGAATAAGTAATTTACATAATTATAAGTCGAATAAGATAATTTAATCATACACCATGATCAAATATATATTATTACATGTATTTTTTCTAAAGTATATGAATATGAATGATGATTATGGGTGCTGACTCACTCTTCATGTGCCTTCCTATAATCCACATCAAAATAAATGATATAATCCTGCATATAAATCATATATTGGATAAGTAGTACACTAGTTTGTAACGTCTCTAACATCTCTTGATAGCTAGCTATACATGCCCATATCTAAGTAAATTGGTATTGTACCAAGAAAAAATGTTGTGTACTTTAAGTGATTAGGTAGATTATCTAAGCAACATAGAAATTTTTTTGTATTTGTATTTTGGTAGCTATATTAGATGAAGATGCGATATAATTGTATTAAAAATTTTATCGCAAAAATATTGGAAAAGGGCATTTTAAATTTAAAAAGATGTAGTTAGAGGTTCAATTAGAATATTACCCATATTGGATATATCTTGAGTTTTCTCCTTATGAGGTACTATTATATGACTTCAAGCATGAAGGGTAGGGTTCCACCCAATTTTGATGGTGTACAAGGGATCCTATGTAAAACTTTGTGGTTGGAGGAAAAGTTCTTAGATTATATTATATCCTTCATTTAGACATGTGTAGATACACATCTATGTTTGGTGCATTTTTTATCTAAATGTATAAATAATGCTATTTTAGTTGGTGGTTGCTTCCATTAAGGTTATTGGTATAGAATTTATTATGGCTAAGAAGTAGCTTAGTTTGTACATATTGAAAATTATAGTTACCATGATGGGTGTTGTATATAACAATTAATTTTATAGTATGTGTATTGATGAGGAGCACTTGGTGGACAATAAATCTGTCATAAATAGTTTTGCATTTGTTGTTGTATACCTAACTTACAATTCAAGAAAAACAAGACTATATCAAATGTGTACTCATTATTATTCAATTTATTACTACTAATGTTGCAATTATTGATTATATACCTATTTTTCCCAATTTGATGTTAATTTTCTTTTTAAAAAGACCTAATTTACAATTGTTGAATTCCTCTTTGAAATATATTATGTTTATGAGAATTTAAAATACTCTTTTAATCAAAATAAACAATAATATTATCTTTTCTAACTTAACCATTAAATGTATCATTTTAGCTTATGAATACATATCCTAGGAAACATGCATGTAATCACACCTTGCAATGGATTTAAACACCACTTAACAAATTAACATCTCAATTATTTAAACAATCTTCTCCTAACCTATGTCAAGTTGTGATATACTTACATTATCAATTTTGATAACAAATATTAAATAAGAAAAAATGTTTAATATAAAAATATTATAATATATTTCAAATTTAAATAAAAATACTTTTATAAATATTTAATTTCTTAATATATGTAAAAACTGATATATTATTAAATTAATTTAGTATTTAAATATATAATTTATAAAATCTGAAATATTAAAATAAAAATATATATTTTAACATAACTAAAAATAAATTGCTACAAATCCAAAACTTTTATTTTAATCTCTCAAATTATTTTAGAAATAAAAATCTCGCTTTCTCAATATGTCAATAATAATAAAATATCACCTATAAGTTGTACCGTTTCTCTTTTTCTATCTTATCATTTCATATAATTTGAAATATGATTACAAAATAGTGTAGAAAATAAGCAAACATGAACCCCATTTATTATTTTCAATCAGTGAGCCACCAAATAATTCCATTAATAGACTTACCTAAACTGGCGCAATTTTCCTTAGTTTTTGTACGAGACAGTTGTACATGCAGTCCAAACTCTCTGCAATGCGCTCCAATCTTCCTGGAATGAATCTGCACCTTACACGTCTGCGATTTGAGCTCCCGACTGAATACCTTAATTTTATGTATTTGCGGCTCTTAATTTTGTGATTTGATGGCGGTCGTGTGGAGGGGGAGAAGTCTTTTTATAGCCAATCAAATGCAATTATTATATGGTATCAATATGCTTCATTTTGTAACATTTTGTTTCCACAGTCCATGATAGATGTGAACAAGATTTCTGGAATAACTGTGTGCAATTTTTTACATCAACGTTTCGGATCAAACTCCATGATCCATCATCAGGATGAAAAGCAGAAAGAGAGAGAGGTGAAAATAAGATAGCAGACTTGGGTAGAAATAGGGGAGGGATGGGGAAGAGGGGAGGCACATAACCCCAAAAAAGTCATGTCAGAAGGAGATGAGAGGATAAAGATGATTGAGTCAGGGTCAATGGGAAAGAGAAATGAAGAATGGCAGAGGATTAAAATAAATTCCAATTAAAGACTACAGGGTGAGGGAAGTCAATTCTCATTATAAATTGGAGTCATTCGGATAAAATTATTGCCTGTTGAAAGGACAAGATAAAATTATTCGTCCCTCTTACTGGCTCTTTATTAGTGGTTTCAATTTATGTGAGTTGACTCCCTCCTTTTCTTGGGTCTTTAATTTAGGTTTATTTTATAGTCCTCTTGTCATTCATTTCCTTCATTTCTCTTTCCCATTGGTTGCAATGGTCTCTCATCTTTGTCTTTTCCTCTCCTCTCATCTCCTTCTGACTTGACTTTTTGGGGTTATGTGCCTCCCCTCTTCCCCATCCCTCTCCTATTTCTACCCAAGTCTGCTATCTTATTTTCACCTCTCTCTTTCTGCTTTTCATCCTGATGATGGATCATGGAGTTTGATCTGAAACGTTGATGTAAAAAATTCGTACATGTGCTTTATTCCTAGTAAATCGCTCTCACATGCTTCATTTCATTCACGGTTGAAAAGTGATGTGACATGTTGTAAACAAATAAAACCAATTCTAATTAAAATCAAGCTTTATGAAAAAGAGAGTACAATTCAATCTTAATTTTATTCATTGAAAGATTCTCGTTTATTGTTTTGATTATATTTTTTTGGATCATGTTCTTATAATAATAAATTTTGAATTAATTCGTTTTCACATTTTTTTTAATATATTAGTAATTTTAATACTGTTGAATATATGTAAAGAGTTATTTGATGTAATTTGAATTTTGATTATAAAAAAAAAGATAAAAAAAATAAATAGAAGTTAAAGTGTGAAAAGTAAGCAATATGAAGTTCACAATTACTATCTTTATTGATTTTTGAATATAAAGATATGGAATAGACAAAAAAAAAAAGTGTGAAAAAGAAGGAACATGGAGTCCGCAATTTCTATCTTTATTGATTTTCAATTATAAAGATATGGAATAATTTTATTGGTTCACTACTCTAAGATTAAAAGAGTTGTTGACGACAATCATGTGGAAGGTAATGAGTCATTCTATAGTCAATCAAATCCACTTAGAATATAGAATATAACATATATGATACAAAAATATCCCATTACCTATGCATGGTTGAAAATGATGTTACATATTGTAAACAAATCAAACAAAATTTAATTAAAATTAAGTTATAAATATGACCATGATACAACTCAATTCAAGGTTGTATCCCAATTTATATAATGAAGATTTAAAATTTTAAAAATTAAAAGATTTAGTTGATTTTATAATATTTTTTAATCATAAAGAAGTCATATATTCTTGGATGTATTAGAAATAGAATGACAAAATCTAGAAGTTTTTTGCTAAAATTAATGATTTCATCATTGTTGGACATAAAGAGTTATTTAATGTGAGTTGGACTATGATTTTATAAGAGATGAGATAGACAAAAAGATTAGAAAAAGCTTAAAAAAGAAGCAACATGGAGCCCACAATTTCTCCCTTTATTGATTTTCAATCATGGAGGTATATGAAATAACCTTATCAATTTGTTACTTCCCACATTAAAAGAGTAGGTGGTGACAAACATGTGGAGGGGAAGAGATCATTCTATCCAATCAAATGTAGTTATAATATAACATATATGGTAAGAAACTTCTTTCTTATTACCTATTCACAATTGGAATTTAAGATGTGACACATTGAGTTAAAGATCAATTTATCATTGGAAAGAGATAAAACAAACTTTAAATACTAAAATTGGGTTTTATGGTTATGACAATTCATATAATCCAATTAAATTAAATTAAATATTTTTTTAAATTGTATGATAAAAATTAGAAAATAGGGAATGAAAGGAAATAAAATAACTTATCTTGTTTCGATAGTTGACAAATAATTGTTCACTATTTAGATCATAAAATTTGAAATAAAAATTGAAATCACCTATTTATATATGACTGGTAGTAGAACAATGAAATATGAACCATTCTCATTATTCTCATAGGTCAAGTCAACATATTACATAGATGATCTATATTAGATTTATAAATTGTAGATCTAAATCTTACAAGGAAATGAACTTTGACCCATAGATTTGAAATTTTTGACTAAGCTTCACCTATACCTACAAATAATATGTTCTTACACATTTGAACCTATCATA
>VDFB02159171.1:0-18658 GCA_007258455.2 Sequoia sempervirens | reverse complement strand
CAAACTAAATATAGGTATTTGATTGATATGAAATATTTAATTGATATAATAATTTCTGCCGTACAAAAGACCAAATAAATCTTTGGTTCATAAAAAATATTTGGTTCAAAAACTTAATGTATTGGATACATTTCCATCCCTTAAAATGCATGTAACATAAATATTTAATAAACAAGATGAGAGTTTTTAATTTCATTGAAATTTGACTTTTCTTCACCTTAATTATAGCTCATCTAGTGTCCACAATCTTTTCACATTGATAGGGTTGACCATTTCAAAATTTACTATAAAAATGCTAAAAAAATATAGTTGAAATAACAACAAACCATAATGTCATAATGAATTTAGAGGTCATTTTTGAACATTGTCCCCACACATTTATTTCTGACTTTAGAGGTCATTTGAATTAGTCAATGTTGTCCGCATGCATTTGTCTTATCCATGTGGTCCTCCCACAACATTGTCCCCACACATTTATTTCTTAGTGTGCCATCCGAAATGGTCCAAAAGTTTAAAACATCAATAATCTACATCCCCACCTTTTTTGTTATAAAGAAACTTAATGTTTCTTAGACAAGTATGCAATTATTTCATATCCTATATTTTTTCCAATTGAACCAGCTTGTGAAGTTGCCATAGATCATCATGAAGCCCACAAATTAACCTTGTTAGTTATATGAGTTTATGTCATTTGAATTCGTCAAAATTGTCCCCACACATTTACGTCTTCTCCACGTAGTCCTCCCACAACTCTGTCCCACACATTTATCTTATCCATGTGATCCTCCCACAACATCGACCCCACGTATTTATTTCTTTTCTTAACGTACCATCGAGAATGGTCCAAAAATTTAAACCATCTAACAGTCTCCCTCCCCACCTTTTCTGCTATAAAAAAAACTTAGTGTTTCTTAGACAAGTATACAATTATTTCCAGCTGTGCTTTGTGTTCTCATCTCGCGCAGTTGCCACAAATCATCATGAAGCCCACAAGTTTAACATTGTTAATTATCGTGAGTTTGATCGTTTTGTTCATTTCCTGCACAAACTCGTTCCCAGCAGGTAAGTTCTAATTTATTTCCACTAATTTAACCGAGATTAAAAGTTATATCTTAGTGTTCGCATTCTAATTCTGCTGATTAGGCTCTCTAAGCATCGTATGTGGCGCTCAGACAAATCTAAGCGACGACTGGATTTCAGATTACCATTTCACCAGAAGTCGGAACGCTGGTTTTATTAATGATCCATCGACAACGGATTGGGTCCGTAAGATATTTGCCTATTTTACAAATTCGGCAGAAAATAAATACTGCTACTTAATCCCAGTCAAGCGTGGCATGCTTTATTTGGTCAGAACTCATTTTTATGCCGGATCACTCCAAAGCGGTATTCCTTTAGCGAGCATCTTTGATTTATTTATAAATGAAATTATGTGGACTAAAGTGAACCTAATGAGTGTGCAATCCAGTGAGGTCCTTACTCACGAAATTATTTTAGCCGCAAAGAGTGACAGTATAAGTTTATGCCTAGCTCGAAATTCAGAAACAGAAAAGACAAACTCTGTTTTCATTTCAGAGATCGTGTTGAGGCCACTAAATTCCGCATTGTATAATTCAACGAACTTCCACAACAACGCATTAGTTCTCCTCGGGAGGAGCAGTTTTGGCAGCGATAATCTTATAGCGTAAGTGCAATTATCGCTTACTTTTCATTTGTTGTGATTCTCCTCGTTTTGTGAGAGGATAGCTCGGACTAATCACATATCAAAGCCACGCTCTTCAGCTAAAGAATTGAATAATTGGCATTTTTATCTATTTTGACTATTTTATGATTGAAAGTGTTAAAATTGTAGTTTCTCACAGGATCAATATGATCGCATCTGGTAGCCATATTCATCACCTACCTATGCTAGAATGGATACATCAGTCGACACTTTTGGGAAGGGCTTGCCAAACCAACCAGCCGTAGCTGTATTACAGACAGCCATTACAAGTCAACAAGTGGGCGATCTGAGACTTCCGTACACACTTCTCCCTGTCTACGAGAGCGGCTCTTATTATTTTGCACTTTACTTTTGCAACATAAACGAAGCAAACCTCTCAGTCACCAACAGGTTCCAAGTCTTCATTAACGATACTCGAATAACAAACTGGCTACAATTCACTTCATTTCTGCAATGCCTGGTTGTACAGAGGAATTTAGAATTTGGAGTTATTGGTTCTATAAACATAACATTACATCCTGAGGTAGGATCAGAAACAAGACCTTTTATAAATGCGGCAGAAATATATCAGATCAGGGACATACAAAATATGACGCACCTCGGAGATGGTAAGTTATCTCTGTTTCTTTAATTGAGCTCACTAATATGTTGGCAAGTTCTAATATGTTTGATGATCCAGTAATGGCTATCAGAAAAATAGCGAATTCAACCAATGTTCCAGACGATTGGTTCGGAGGAGACCCATGTTTTCCCACAGGTTATGCATGCACGGGTATTGTTTGCAACGAGGACAACCCATCAAGAGTGATTATCCTGTAATCTCTTTCCCTAAAACATTGAAAATATGGCTTCATTTGGTTAGAAAATGTTTTACAGTAAAAACCTCTAATATGTATGATTTGAACTCATTGCAGAAATCTAACGAACTTTGGTCTCAGCAGCAACATCCCTCCAATTATAGCAAGCTTAACAGCGCTAACTCACTTAGTAAAATTTCTAACTATTAAAACGTAAGGTATTCATCACGTTTGTAGTTGGAATGGCCTTCATATAAAAACTAGCCATGGTAAATGAAATAGCGGTGATTAAATTTATGGTGTCCATGGCAGCTGCTAGGAAGCAATAATTTGTCAGGTTCTATACCAGACCTCAGTTCTTTGAAGAATCTTACAACATTGTATGAAATCTTCGACCACCTGCTGTCTAGTACCTAAACTAATTTATATTTGCATAGAATAATGACAAATGTAATATCGGTGTGGTGATCTTTAGTTATTTTTCTCATGTTGATAGGCAATTGCAAAATAATCAACTTACCGGAGGAATCCCAAGATCATTAGAGAAGCTTCCCAAGCTAAATCAGTTGTATGTACAATAATTATGCTAATCTTTCAACATTGATGGAAGTTAGTCTCTAGGCCAAAGTATTATTTTACTAATAAAGGTCGAACTTTACTAAGTACCTTCAGTATTAAGCAGATATTTGGAGAACAACAAACTGGATGGAACTGTGCCCCCAGGATTAAGGAGACCTGGATTAGACCTTGGGTAAGTTGATTAGAGGATGGTGCTTATTTTGCATGTCCTATTTTAGGTAGATTTCATGTTGCGCCAATTTTGCAGCGAACAGAACGCACAGATTTTACAAATAAAAATACTTCTAATCCTTCATGTTTATCGTTCTCTGAAGCGTGACTCCTCCAAGTAATCTTCCAGCGGTCAACAAAACCCACACAATAAAAAGCTGGATTGTGGGATGTTTGGTTAGCGCAGCGCTAATAGTAGTGGTTTTGGTAACTTTTCTATGGAAATACCTTCATACGCCACGAGCTCGCAACACAGACCGTCGAATTATTCTACGTCAAGAAACAAATGGAGGTACAATTTTATTATATTTTATTCCTTAATCTGGTAGAAGTAATGCTAGTAAATCTTCTAATTCTTGTATCTGACTGAGGAAGGTTCATAACTGACTCCATTCTGCTAGATGAAGGTCATGCAAAGGAGTATCATAGGTTGGCAACAGAATATACAGAGGAAGAAATTAAAGCTGCTACAAACAATTATTCTAAGGTAATTGGCAAGGGAGGCTTTGGTTCAGTATTCCTTGGTACACTTTCTGGGTATGATGTCGCAGTAAAAATACTTTCAAGCACGTCCAATCAAGGGCCACAAGAATTTGAAAACGAGGTTTGCTGTCCCCCAACTCCTAAATCTATCATTCAACATAAGGATTTGGTATTTCATTTATTTCATTTTCAGCCAAAATGCGTCACTAACACATTTTGTTTGTATTCTTCTTGACTCCAGGTAACTCTTCTTTGCAGGCTATATCATAAGAATCTTTGTCAATCTTATTGGTTATTGCAAGCAATCTACCCAAGCGCTGGTATATGAATATATGCACTGTGGAACGCTGAAGGATCATCTATATGGTAAACATTGTTCAAGTTCACAATAGATAACATTAAAACAGAATGCACCCAAAAGTTGCTAAACTGATTAAATGCCTACTCACAGGTACACCCGAACTGGGGAAATCACTTGATTGGAATACCAGACTCAACATTGCTCTCCAAGCGGCAGAGGGTAATTTATAACATTAATTGTAATTTTATATTTTATATTTGTTTATTATAATTCATCATTTGTTGTTTTCCTATGTTTCCTAATTATTTATATAGTCCATGCTTCATTTTCTTATTCTTCCCCTTCTCCCCCGGTCAATTTTCTAATTCAATTCATCACTCTCCTTTTCAATTCATCACTCTCCTTTTCTAATGTGATTTGAAATGTTGATTAAAAAATATACACAAATTAATCCAAAAAATTTCATGAAATGTAAAAATATTATACTACTAATATCAATTATTTTTTATTTATTTATTGCTCTCTTATAGAAAAATTGCATATATATTGGGGTTGTATTACTTTATTAGCTTTTATTTTTCTTATGTTACAGTTTTTATATTATTTCAGGTTTGTTATACCTTCATCAAGCTTGTAATCCCCCGATCATACACAGAGATATAAAGTGCACTAATATACTTTTAGATGCAAGAATGAACGCAAAGGTAGCTGACTTTGGTCTAGCCAAGCTGATGGACGACTCCAAAACTCATGCTTCAACAAAAGTCAAAGGCACCCCCGGTTATCTTGATCCTGAGTATTTCCTTCTTCCCTGTTACAATTTTTTGTAGTTATCTCAATTCATCTTTACCGTTAAATTCTTTTTGTTACCAAACCATATGCTATAATCCATATTTGAGATCTACTGAGATTCCTAGCACTACTCTAAAATTATAAAAGTGAATGCAGATACTTTGAAACATCATCGCTAACCGAAAAGAGCGATGTATATAGTTTTGGAGTGGTTTTGCTAGAGATAATTTCTGGAACTCCACCAAGTGATAATATAGTGGCATCGGTAATTTATTGAATTTGTGAAGAGAAAAAAAAAAATAATAATCTTTCGCAATCTTTGTTTTATACTCATTATTTAGGAATACGTAGGATTCTAATTGGGTTTATTTACAGGGAAGAGACCTAATCAAATGCGGTAAAATAGATGAGCTTATGGATTCTTCTTTGGGTGGCCGCTACAAATTATCAAGTGCTTGGAAAGTTGCAGAGGTGGCATATGCATGCGTGGATCCAAAATCAATTAATAGACCGACGATGAGAATGGTCGTGAAAGAGTTGGAAGAAGCAGTGACACTTGAGTTCCAAGATAGCACTCAATATGAGCGTATTTCTACAAGATCATTCCATGAATCAGACATGCCCAAGGCGAGATAGTTATGATATTATGGAAATATATAAACTATGAATGGCATTTATAAACTATTTTATACATTAGACCCCAGCCATTACTTACAGCGACGAACTTACTGTTCTTGCTTTGTGTGCATTTCTCATTACTAAGAATACATTTAGTTGTGCTCATAAAATTGTGAAAGTATTAATATTTAGCCTTTTGCATAGCCGACAACATATTCTTTGCAAATTGTTGGGTTCTTTTTTCTACATCATTGTTAGTCTATTTATGTGAATATTTATGTATATATTCACATCTCTGTTTTTTCTTTTATTAGATTATAATTTATTTATTTACTATTTTGATGTTCATCTATGTATATATTTTTAAATATTGTATTATTATTTTAGTTATGACACTTTTTTGCTTAAGGTTGATTTTTTAAGAATTAAGAGTGATCTCATACTTGTAGACTTGAATTTCAATTTTTAAAAATTTAAATTATATATGTGTGTGTTTCATGTATTCCTTTCTGGTGTATAATGTTCCAAGGTTTGCTTGCACCAACCTACTAGAAGACTTCTCTCTGTCTTCACCCAAGAACCTGATAGCTTCAAGGTTCTAATTTGACTTAGATCATTAACTAAGCCTTGCTTTAACTCTGTTACAAGAGTCTCTCTCCTTGTGCTTCACCTTGGAGGACTTAACACCTTTTGAATTTGCAATCTTCTTCCCAACACCTAGAAGGATCTAAGTGTCATCATCTCACAAAACATTGAACTGCTTGTAGGGGTATTGTTGACATTGAAACCATTCATTTTACATCCATTTAGATCCATCTTTGAGGATCTTCCACTTGCTGTCTTACCGATTTCTAGTTTTTGCCTTAAGGAGGCCTATTTGCTTATAGCCCTTACCAGTCACCTTTTTTCTTTTCCTGCCCAAACTTGTCAAACAACCTAAAAAATAAACTTCATTTCCAGACACCCTTTTTAAGCCTTTAAATTTTTCACAGGGTGTCAGACCCCTGTCTCATCTGTACATCGGATTCCTACTATCAAGGGCAAATAGGCTAATTAGACCTAATTCCTAGGGTTACACTGGTTTCTTGCCTCTTTCTTACACAAATGGATTGGATAGGCCACAATCCTTTCAGCATGTCAAGATATGACTAATCCTTGCCTAGGGCTGTACTTCTTCCATACTGTACTCTCTACCCCTGCCTGTGCTCTTCAATTTTCACTATCAACCTCCTAACCGGACTATCCTAGATCGCCTAGGGTTTGATTTTAAAAATAATTGCTCCATTCCCTACACTTCCTACTGCTAAATATATACAAACTACTGGCTCCCCTAACATATCCATCCCTCCTTAGGAAGACCCTGTGGCTATACTTCATGGGGGAGCCATGGAAAAGACTGACTGTTCAGAAAAAGACAGTAAACACCCTAAATTCTAATTTATTCACACCAGACCCCTAAGTTGAATCAAATGTACTTACTTACAAAAGAAAGAATGCTTAAATATGTTGTGCAAACTCAGATCCAATGCCAAATCAGTACATATAAACCATTAGATATCACTGTCACCTCAAAACACACGGGATACACAGAAAATGCAGAAATTCTCTATTTCTTCAAAACCAAAACTTGATTAGAAAGCATTCTCACTGTTGTCTACAAGCCACCACACCTATTTAGATGCCTTTTCCATGTTTCAAGGGATGGTGATTGATCCCACATTCCTAATTTCAAGGGAATCCAATATAAATAAGTTGCATGCAATTCCAAAAATGTTGCCATGCAACTTTACAACAACTTTTGCAACTTCCCATCATTGTGTCCTCTTCCTAACTTCTAGGTCCTCTAACTCCTTGATTTTGAACCATCAACTCCCTCAACTGCCTCTTGGCATCTTCTAACAACAAGGATGTGGTTATAACACATTTAAGACTCAACCTTCCAACATAAGTTGTCTAAAGCTAATTAAAGCAACATTCAACAACAATGATTAACTAAGATGACTTTAGTCCTAGTGACTAACTCACCACACACAAGCAAGACCTTCTAAGGTCCAAATTAAATACACTAATACCCTGACTTGGCTAAGGTCAGATACAAGCCAAAATTGATGACAAACAAAATGGAGGTTAGCCTAGGTGCTCCTGCACCACTTTCTTGCCTAACATCAATTTAACAAATCTTTCTGTGATATATTGCTATATTATTGTATTTGGTATTTAGTTACATTTATTTGATCATCTAATAATCACTCAAATATTGTTCATATTACAAGGAAGAACACTTCAGCTTAGTGCACTAAAACAAATGTATATTTGTATGATCACCCTAGTGCATTTACACATTTAGAATTTTTTGTTGTTTTTAATCATTTTCTTGACCATAAATAAATGTGTTTTTTTCCTAAAATTGACCTAAAATAAGTTGTCTCCTAACAATTTGATAGCCATCTAAAGTATTTATAAATCCAATAAATTTAGATTGTAGGGCAATGTTCAACCTTATTGCATTGAATTTTTTCTGCATATATTTAAAAATACATTCAACCTAAACACATTAAATTCATAAATTATTTAGCAAGGTTCAAATTTGTTGCACTAAATGCTTTCTTCATAAGGTTAACCATAATAAGAATGTGGAATAAAAAGAGAGGAAAGGTGAAACCATCACTGATGATTGTAGGAACTAAAAATTACTAACACCCTAGAATCCCTATAAAACAAAAGATAACCTTCCACATGAGAGTATGACAAGACAATAGCTTTCTTGATATGATATGTTACAAATGTACAAGATCCTTGCTTAAATAGGCAAGGTGAAAAATAAGATTAGACAAGATCATGACATGCGTCTTAATATTATAACATGAGACAACGTTCTCAACTAATATTAAATGACCTAGGACTCAAAAATTAAATTCCAAATGATAAGATAAGCTCTAAATGATAACTAAGACTTCTAGAAGGATTCATAGAGACCTAAGTAAACTTGACATGTGAATAGGACCTACTAGTGGACTAGATAGAAAAAATACCAGAGTCACATTAACATCCACCTAAGTGCAACTTAGGGAGGAACAAACCAATACAAATGATGCAAGAATACAAGGATGGGTCCTTGCTACAAGGTCATGCTAGATACCTATTTACAAATGATCTCTCATAAATAAGGTAAAGGAGAAAAAGCCAGTGGGAAAAAATCATCTCCAAAAGAGAGAAAACATGAAAATACTAATGTACAAGTGATAGAAGAAGTGATGAATGAAGGACTCATCACCACCCCCAAGGACTACATCCATCACAAAGATACAATCAATAGCCCCCTCGTAAGAGAGAAAGAGGAAGACTATGTATCCCCCCAAACAATGTATACTCTCCTATAGAAATGGTAAGTTCTTGAAGACGAAACACAATCCAATGTTGAAAAACAACTTGTTTCCCTTTCGAAAGAAACAAAACCAATAATAGATGTAGGTATGATTCCCATTTTGAATAGGAATTGATAGAAAGAAGAATAATGATCTATATCTATGAAATATGCTCATGTGGTACCTTTCTCATGGTAGATGATGGCATTGCCATAATCAAATCGAGTACATGCCTAATCAAAGAAGAATATGAGAAATTGAGACTATAAATAAATTTATTTTGAATAAGAGCCAAAGAAAATAATGGAGTGAAAATAGTAGTGCAATGATTGTCATTGAAAATATGAGAGATAACCCTCAAATGTGTCCTCCAAATCTAAAATACTTGTCAAATAATCATCCCACAAAGATATATCTGAAAGAAAATGATTTACTTGTTGCAAAGGATCACTAGAATATTTCAAAGAAGAAAATTTTAACTCTAATGAAGCAACATAAGATGGATGTTCCTATGGAATATGAATTATTGGAGCCTCAATCAATGACTCTACACAGGAAATCAATGAATATGAAGGTACATCAACTATCTTTTATGGATAAGAAGGAGCATTTGAAGAAACCTCACCCTCATCTTCTACAGATTCAAAGTACTCTTAAGAATCGAACTCTTGAATATTATCATAGTCATAGGTTATCTAATCTAAAATATGAAGAGGCACAAAACTGTTTGAAGCGTGATCATCAAGGAATAAATGAGTATCAAGATATTTGTATATCTCCCAAATTTTAATCCAAAGAATAGGAGGACACTCAAAATGAACAAGAGCATTCAAAATGTCATCATCAACATGCATAGATTAACTCCTAAGACATGAACCCTTTTATTTCAAGAAAAATTGTTACTATCAATACCTAGAGGAAGAACAAGATCATACAAATATGGAAACAAATGAAGCTAACGTAGATGTTCTATAATGTCATATATCCATTGTTTATAGTTTCTCCTTTTCAATTTTATTGTAGAAGGATGAAAAATAAAATCCATAATGACAAAGATAGATCTCCAAATTTACAAAGATATAAAATCTCCAAAGAAATTAGAAACATCCAAACATGATGTATACAACAAATGAAGGCTTTCCAAAAAGAAAAATACTCTCCAAGTGTTAGGATGTCCAAGTAATCAAGCACAATGTGAAATCTACAAATATTGGCTGAAAGGTTGAAAATGGTTGTTCTTATGGTTTAGGACATAGAACAACTATTTTTCTACACATTCCATTCAAGGAAACCCTAGAGATCTCAATCCAAGGATAGAATGAGGGAAAGAGATCTACAATAAGTTTGTCCTAGGGTGTGATTAAAGACTAAAGATGGTTTCACCACCAAGCTAGGGCTTGGAAAGACTAGGAAGATGCAAGATCTAATGAAAAAGCCTAATTTGATATGCAAGACTTATGTCAATGACCTAGAAATGAATGCAAATTAGAAAAACAAATTGAAAAAGCATAGAGGTGCACCTAGAAACCTATAGAAGCTTGAGACAAGGTCTAAAATGCTGAAAATTCTAACTTTAATGCTTATTGGGACTCATACGCCAATAGGGGCGATTTAGTCCTAAATTAGGGTTTCTAACAAAAACTAGAATCTAGAATTGTTGAATCAAGATCTATAGTTCAAATGTCTAAAAATGTGTCTGCTGGGACTCATATGCCACAAGTGGTTGCTCTGAAACTATGATATCCTCTGATGATTTCTTGGAGCTTTCTTCCTATCAATTCTCTGAGTTTGAATTACTAAAATGCAACATGTAGATGACTTTCTATGATCTTGTAAACAAGGTGCCAACTTTGACAATTTTGTAACCTTCACAACTTATTTCCAATATTTCTCTTCAATGTATCTTTAACCTAGATCTACAAATCACACACTAAAGAGAGGGAAAATGTTTTTTTGTTAGTGGATATGGGTTTTCCTTGGTCCAAACCTATTTTGGTAATCAAACCTTGAAATGAAATCAAAAGAAATGGGGGAATGATGAATGAACATATATGAAATGTTGCAACTCACCAAACCCTTGAACAAAAGGCTACAATCTTATAAGTAATGGTTAGCATGAATGTGGATCTTGACTCCTACTTGAATGATAAGGATCTTTATTTGAATGCTTGCTTGAATCATAAAACCGTAAATCACAAATGTTAGCTCAAAAATAAACATAATGCATGATGACTTTGACATGATGCTTGATACTTGAATAATTCCCCAAAATGCTTGCTAATCACTCTTCAATGCTCTTTAAAGCTAGAATTCTTGAATTCTTAGGTCATACTTTCTCATAAAAATTGCTAGGTGAAAATATGTGAAATAACCTTGTATTTATACTTGTTTGTGCCAAACTTCTTAAACTTACAACACTACAAGCTGACATTAGATCTAGGAGAATAAAATCCTGCAAAGAATTTGAATTTAAATTAGGTATAAGAAAAGTGGGACTCATATGCCAGTTGGGGCATATGAGTCCCATTAGGCTAAGCTTGGGACACATTTTTCAACAAATGCTTAGTTTAATGAGAAATTCAGATCTAGGGCGCGAAACATGACCCTAAAACATGAATCCACCCACCACTGAGCCTACCATCCTAGATGAAATGATGATTGAGCCTAAAAAAATTACAAACAACCAAGACCAACCTAAGACAAAACCCTCACCTACCTCCTACAAAAGATGAAGAGACAATGAAAACAACCCTGTTACACCTCCTAGAATAAAATAGGTTTACAAAGTCAAAGAGAAAGTGGTCGAACAACCTCCCATGGTTTCTTTCATTCCTCCCCTTAGGGAAGAAAAGAAACCTATAGCTAATCAACCCACTCCTACATAAATGCGACTTGAAAACAAAACTAAACAAAAAAGAGGTGCTAGAGAGTATAGACGTAGACATCACGCTATTGCTCACAGGTTAAATGAAGAATTAAATAAAGAAAATAAAAATCCAAACTTGACTGAAGTAGTGTATAATGACTCTACCCCTTCTCCAAAACAAAACAATCCAATACAACAACCATAACAAGAGTTGAACTCTTCCATGGACATTATCATCTAACCTCCTGTTGTAATTAACTTGGATGAAGATGATGAGGTTGCTAAAATTGATGAGGAGGTGCATAATGAATTGAATACATTGTTTTCCAAGTTAGCATAGGGCTTTCCAATTTATCTCTCACATGTGTCTTGTTTTTTTGGCATTTATCATTTGCTACTTTAAATTAATTGCTCACAACATGGTGTTTAGCAATTTCTTTAAAGTGGGGGCATACATTGCCATTATTCTTTTTCATTTTTATTTTCCATGGTTCATGGTGCAATCTTCTTACTTCATATGATGTGTTTCTCACTTTGTGGATGACATTGGGTGTGATGTCCTTCAAGAGAATGATCTCTCTTAGCATATTACATTCCTCAGATTAGTGGCTTCATGTGACACATTGCACCCCCTAAGTTGCAAATTTTCTATTCTTTGATTGGTCCTCTCTTGGAGACATTAGCCACAATGTTCCCTAAGTTAAAGACCTCATATGAACTAAGAAAGACTCCTTTCAATGTTCTTTACACTTTTCATTTTGTATTTTGCATTTATATGGCCACCTTACATAACACAGCTTGCATGCCTCTGGATCCATCTTGTTTCTTCATGAGTTCTAAGCATACGAAGCTTTTCTTGTAACATGAAGCTCAAAAACCATTTTTGTGTGGCATCGTTATTAAAGTTATCAGGAGGTATAACTTTGGTATGATTTGAGTGGGAAGCCCAATCGAATCATGACTTTCCCCATAGCCACTTCCGTGCGTGTGTGAGTGCATACCAACCATGAGTGTATGTGGGTCATCCCACAATAATGGGTTACACTTTTTGGCCAAACTTGACATTGAAATCAACATTTTTTGAGAAAACTTCACTTTCTGACACTTATAGTAGGTAAACTATTAGGAATTTGAAAATGATGTAAACTAGTGATTTGTGAGATTTTTTCTATACATTTTAAATGTTTTTTTTTTTGAAAAAAATTGAAATTAAATTGTAATTTTTTTGTGTCTCCCTTGATAACTAGTTTTTAATAGTAAACAGCATTTTTAAAAAGTGGTGTGTACTTTGACAAGGATAACTTTTTTTCTACAAAGGATAAAACTATAATTCTTTTGAATTTAGGTTGGTAACACAAGTATCTAGGGCTTTCATTTTTTTTCATAGCATTTTGTTCAATAATTTTCTTTTAATTAAGTTTTGAAGTTAAAACATTTATAATAGGTGCACTTCAGTATGCATAACTTTTTTGGTATGTATTGAAATTCAATTTTTATTTTTTTGTTAGAACAAGGACATCAATACCTAGTGAATATATATTTTTCAAATTTTTTTCCCTCAAATTTACTATTTTTCCACAATGATTTATCATCGAACTTGACATTCAATGAAAAACCTATGTACAGTAAAACTAAAAAATAAAATATAAAATAAAAACAAAATATATTAAATTTATAGTTGCTAGAAAGCACGTTTTGATCACTACAATCATCCAATTTGGTTTATCAAGTTGACTCCATTTGCACCTCCTTCCCAAGCTTCGATAGTCAAAAAAATGCATAAATTTTGAAATGGTGGAGGGGAAGGTAAAAAAAGGGGGTTCATTAGAACCCCCCTTCTAATGAAGGGGGTTCATTCGAACCCCCCTTATATGGTGCAAAATGGGGTTCATTAGAAGGGAGGGGGGTTCATTAGAAGGGGGGAGGGTTCATTAGAAGTGGGGGTTCATTAGAAGGGGGGTGGTTCATTCAAACCCCCTTCATTAGAAGGGGTAAACCATTTCAATTTTTTGATGAGCATTTCTAATTATTCTTCGTTTGAAAAATTGTAACCCACTATTATGGGTTTACCCATGTGTCTCACCCTCTTAGGACTTCTCACCTAGTGGAAAGACTAGAGTTCTATTGCCTCACAGTGAGTATGCATTTTTTTTGCACTTGAACAGCCTAGATCTAATCCACATCGTGTTGGACAAATGATCGAAGCTTGATCCACCTCTTCTCATTTTCATATTATTTCTTTGTGTCTTTCATAGTGCATGATTGTGCCTTGTTTCTCTTTACATTATTTTCATCTATGTTCTTTTGTGCTTATGTTGGCTTGCCATAGGACGTTGGTCTTGGGGGCTTGTGGAACCCTCTTGATCATAGTTGTCCTATCTTATGAGCATTGGTGCATTTGAACCAGCCTTGATTGTTGTTGCCTTTGGTATACTTTAGTGTGAGTTGGAAGAAAGTTCCTCCTCTCACTAAAGTGCGGGCTAGATGTAATGATGGAAAAAGGTCCCCTTAACTTGGCCTTGATTTAGTGTTCTAATATTCCAAAGATATTCACATTAGGTCTTGGTCCCTTGTGAACTAAATGAGTTTTTTTATGTCTTATTTGAAGTGTTATAAAGTGTTGTAACAAAATTTCACACTATTTTAGGCTTCTCATTAATAATTGGGCTTTCTTATGCTTTAATTGGCCCTATTTTGCATCTACAAACCCCATTTAATGTATCTTTTCGAGGATAATCCTGACACAATTCAATACCCAATCATAGTCTAGGTGTTTTAGGTTTGAATGGCCTAGATTTAAGGATATAGGACTCATTCACCACCTTGGGCGGATGAGTCCCACTTAGATTTTTCGGTCTAAAACCCAGTTTCACACATTTCTAAGCATTTTTAAAAATGGTCTAAAAAATTAAGGCTGGTGGGACTCATTCACTGCCTTGGGTGAATGAGTCCCATGTGGTCCAAAATAAAAATTAGTTTAAATTTTTGGTGGGATTTTATTCTCCTAGATCTGATATAGGCTTGTAGTGTTGTAATTTTTGGAATTCTTGCATGATTAAGTAGAAATACAAGGTTCTTTGACTCATTTTTCACCTAGCAAGTTGAATGAGTATTTTTATAGAAATTTTAAGCTCACATGAGCATTCAAGAGCATTCAAGGGTAGATTATCAAGCTTTTTAGAGTAGCATTCAAGCATCAATCATCATCTCAAGGACTTCATGCTTCATGTTTGTTTTTGAGATAACAATTGTGATGTAGGGTTTATGATTCAAGCAAGAATTTCATCCAAGATCTATCATCTTCAAGCAAGAGTCAAGATATACATCAATTTTATCCATCTCATACATTTGTTGTAGCACCTTATTGCTAGGGTTTGGAGAGTTGCAACATATAATTTTTTTCATTCATCATTCTCCATCCATATTTCATTCTATTTCAAGGTTTAGTTACCAACAATGAGTTTGACCAAGGAAAACCCCTATTCACTAACCCAAAAACATTTTTTCCCTCTCCTTTGTGTCTAATTTGCAGGCCTAGGTTGCAAATTCCTAAGCAGCAAGATTGGAGAAAAGTTTTCAAAGTGCATAAAGTTGTCAAAGTTGTCATCAAGTCTTGGAGAACCTTGGAGAAGACCTACAAGTTGCAAATCAGAGATTCAAATCCAAAAACCAATCAAGAAGGACATAGCAGACAAAGAAGAGCAGGATTAGCCTTTGAAGCTTTAGAAAAACATAACTGGACCGATTCACCACTTCTAGTGAATAAGTCCCAATTTCATTAAAAAATCATATTTTTGTAGATTCAGATACACATTTGGTAGATTATTGTTCCCACACAAAAACCTAGGTTTTGGACTGATTCATCCATCTTGGTGAATGAGTCCCACTTAACATTAAAAGTAGAATTTTTAGTGTCTCAGAGCTCCTTCCAACCATCTCCAGATTTCTAGGTGCATACCTTCCTTTTTGTAGCTTTTTGTTTCATTTCATTTACTTTTCTAGGTCATTTTGTAGTGCATTGCATTGAATTAGGGTTTAGTGGTGCATCTTGCATTTCATTATCTTTTCCAAGTCTAAACATGGTGGTGAACCCCTTATTAGCTTAAATTCGACCCCTAAGACAAACCTATTGCAAGATCTCTTTCTCCTTTGCATTGAGATCTCTAGGGTTACCCTTGAATGGAATTGGAAAAGTGGGTGTGATCTATGTTCTAAAACCATATGATAGCATATATCCCACATTTTCATCATTTCATAGTGTTGTGACAGTTAAGACTTTTTTTAAGGTTGGGACCCTTGTTTCCCACTTCTCCCTGATTGCATGCTCCAATTAAAAGCATTATTGGTTTTCAGTCAGCTTTCTCAATCTCACTTCTAGTGAGACTCATTCTACTAGCCTTTATGATTGTCTTTGTAGGGGTACAAGCCCTTTCCTGCTTTATCTTAATCAAATCTTTATCTTATTTTAGACTAGATCTATAATTATTAGTGATAAATGAATTCTTTAATAGGTGTAATAATTTCTATCATGTGATAATTCATACTTATCTATTGGTTTATCATTTAAATCAAAGTTATTTTTTTATACATCTATTTCTTTTGGATCAACAATTTATTTTATTTGACATAATGTTTCCCACCATTGAAAGAAAGTACAACAAAATTTCTATTTAGTATAAATATGGGTATGATTCATATGAAATCTTTGGCAGGTGCAATAATTTTTACTATGTAATAATTCATATTTAACTTTAGGTTTTGTTGAAAAAATGTGTCTCAACCTTACAATTATATAAGGTATTTTTCAGCCGACGACAATGAGGGGGTGGGGGGTGTGGGGGACCCCCCCTCCCATGAGGGGTTCGGGGGGATCATCATTATGTCACATATCCAAAGGTCAATATTTTATTAGCTTGACTTTTCCTAGAAGAAAATCTTATTTTATGAGGGCGTTGTATTATGACTATGTATTGTGATGTATTCTGAGAGTCTGATAGTGGATGTGTTGCCTCTGGATCTCTAAGTGGTGATACTCCTATGAGAAGCTTTCTCTGCAAGTATATTGTAATCTTTGTGATTTCTTAATAATATATTGGGTGGCTTTTGACCTGTGGGGTTTTTCTCTTGAAATGGTTTGCCCCACATAAGTCATGGTGTTGTGGTATCCATGAAATTTTTGTTTATTTTTGTTTAAGTTTCTATAAATGTTAAAGATTTGTAAAAGTTTTGCATTATTCTCCTCTCAAGATTAGTGTAGGAAGTTGTTCTACTACCTTAGCTTCCTTACAAGTTTATCATTTTAGTTGGGAACATTTCCTTTATATGTCAAAAAAATAAACTAATAATTTAATTTATTTTATTTGTTAATTTTTTCCACATCTTAAAAAATCATATTTCAATTCAATCTAAATATAGGTATGATTGATATATGAAATCTTTAGTTGGTGAAATAATTTCTACCATACAAAAAATATTCTTAATTTTGTTTTGTTCAATTTCCTTTATTCATCAAAAATATTTGGGCCAACAATTTAATGTATTGAATATGTTATTTTTTTCCATCAATTAAAATATGGTTATCATAAATATTTAATAAACAAGATAATAAATTTTTATTTCATTGAACTGAGATTTGACTTTTCCTCGCCATAATTGTAGTGTGTATCTATTATCCATGAAATTCTCATATTGATAAGTTTGACCATTTCAACATCTACTATGAAAATGCTCAAACAAAGTGAATTCATGAAAAAAACAACAAACTACAATAACTTTTAAGGTCATTTGAAATGGTCAAAGCTCGCTCCTACCAAAACATTGTCCCCATGCATTTATTTCTTACCAACTCCTGCCACAACATTGCCCCACACATTTAATTGTAGTGTGTACATACTATTCACAAATTTCTCACATTGATAAGGTTGTCTCTTTCAACATTTACTATGAAAATGCTCAAACAAAGTGAAATTGTGAAAGGAAAAACAAACTATAATGACTTTAAAGGTAATTTGAATTTATCAAAGCCCACTCCTAGTACAACATTATCCCCACACATTTATTTCTTACCCACTCCCACCACACCATTGTTCTCATGCATTTATTGCTTACCCACTACTACCACAACATTATCCCCACACATTTATTTCTTATTCACTCCTACCACAACATTATTTTCACTTGTAACCTGTATCTACTACTGCCCCTAAATTTCTCACATTGATATGATTGACCATTTCATCATTTACTCTAAAAATGATCAAACAAAATAAAACCTGAAAAAATAAAATAAAACAAAAATTTAAAGATCGTTTGAATCTCCTACTACAACATTGTCCCCACACATTTATTTCATATCAACTCCTACCACAACATTGTCCCACACATTTAATTGTAGTGTGTCCCTACTATCCACAAATTTCTCACATTGATAAGGTTGACTATTTCAACATTTACTATGAAAATGCACAAACACAATGAAATTGTGAAAGGAAAAACAAACTATAATGAATTTAAAGGTGTTTGAATTGATCAAATCCCACTCCTACAACATTATCCCCACACATTTATTTCTTACCCACTTCCACCACAACATTGTCCTCATGCATTTATTGCTTACCCACTACTACCACAACATTATCCCCACACATTTATTTCTTATTCACTCCTACCACAACATTATTTCCACTTGTAAGGTGTATCTACTATTGCCCCTAAATTTCTCACATTTATATGATTGACCATTTCATCATTTACTATAAAATAATTAAACAAAATAACAAAAAAAACAAACTATAATAACTTTAAAGATCGTTTGAATCTCCCACCACAACATTGTCCCCATTTCTTGCTCACTCTCACCACTACAATGTCCCCACACATTTATTTCTTATCAACTCCTACCACAACATTGTCCCCACACATTTA
>VDFB02159170.1:0-25870 GCA_007258455.2 Sequoia sempervirens | reverse complement strand
ATCTTATAATCAATTATAATATATTGTAAGCTAATCCTTACCTTGGTTTTTTCCTTTTTGAGTTTTTGACATAAAAATCTGGTGTTCTCGTGTTATGTGATGTTTATGGTCATTTTCATGTTTTCCTTTCCTACTGCAAATTGAATATGCTATGTGGATTGAATGTTTAAATAGTTAAGTGGTTTCAAAGGATACTGATTCACCGCCATGCCCCCCTCTCAGTGTTTTGGGTGTTCAACAGGGAACATATGTCAAATAGGTTAATTAAATCACACATCAAATCTACTCTATTTGCAGAAAAGGAACCAAACCCTAGTAGATTGGATCTCCATTGAGTTAGTTAGTCAATCATCAAACCCTAGCTGGTTTGTAGTCAAATATCAAGTTGAAAAGGAAAAATTAGATCTAAGCTAATTCACTTGTTGGATCTTGGATCTCTTTTCCACTTAACACCTGTTATCTTGGTATTTAAAACATACATGAATGCAATTAAAAATATCTAGGGATATATGCAAGTAATAACCATGGGAGAATTCAAATTACAAATAACAATCATTCTAGGAACACTTCAATTTGGAACATAAAAGAAATTAATTGCATTAGAATATACATATAAGTCATTTGTATCATTGTTTATTTTCTTCCAACATTCACCCAAGCCCATGAAGCTAGCCCAACAAGGGTTTTGACCAAGGACAACTTGACCCTCCTAGTTCAATAGCTTCCTTTAAGGTATTTCTAAATATAGCTTATCCTTACACAAATTAAAATATTGGAGATTGTGATGAAATTATTTTCAGGTGTACATAATCTACCGAATTAAATCTATGCATCAAAGATTAGTTTTGAGCTATACAAGAGTGGCCCAAGGTTTCAAATTTGTGTTGATTTTGAGATCATGTATAATCTGATAATGTCAATTTCTAGATATTAACAAATAATTAGTGTACATCATTAACATTCATATTTCATCATCAATTTGAAAATTAAATATGCCTATCTTCCTCATTTTATTTTGCAAATATCTATCAATTTATTAAATTCTCAACTCATACAAATAAAATTTCAATACATTTATTTAACTAAATTAAATTTACGTAAAGGAGATATACAATCATTTTTACTACCTTAGATAATAAGTAGCATAGCTTTCAAACAAAAAGAAAAAGAAAAAAGAGTCACTGTTAGGTTTACAAAAATCACAAATTCGCAGTGAGAATAAAATCAACGGGATACATGATTAAAAAAATAAACACTATGAATGCTTTATTATATCGAATGTAGCAAATCTAATACATAATTAAGAATTGAGGTCCATATGTAGATCAAGATCAATGTGATTATATCGGACTGAAAGCGTTTCTCTTAAACAGAGAAAAACTGAATCCCTTATTGTATTATAACTAGTGCTCTTCACATCTTCAACCTCCAAAAAGCAAGTTGGCATCCTGCAATGAGTAGGCAACAGAGAGTAAGACAAATGGTGTTTATGCAACACATTCCCACATATGCAACAAAAACAAGTAAATATTAATTGTAACAGAATTCCAACAACAACACAAATTGCCGACGAATTGGATACCTTATTAGCTGTTTCACAGATCAACTAGTATGGAGGAGGCGGAGACTTGTAAGAGTAGTGATGTGTAGGTGGTGGGTAGAGTGGGGATTTAGAATGGGGAGGTGGGTACACAGGCACTGCTTTGGGTGGGGAAGGAGTTACAACAGGAGGGTGAGGGGGCTTCACTTCCACCTTTGGAGGAGGTGGGGATTCATGCTTGTATGGTGGGGATAGTGGTGCCTTTGGTGGTTTCTCATGGTGAGGGGGAGGAGATGTTTTGGGGGTAGT
The DNA here is from genome assembly GCA_007258455.2 of Sequoia sempervirens. Taxonomy (NCBI): domain Eukaryota; kingdom Viridiplantae; phylum Streptophyta; class Pinopsida; order Cupressales; family Cupressaceae; genus Sequoia; species Sequoia sempervirens. The sequence continues at coordinate 24,021 of VDFB02159170.1, read as the reverse complement.
GTAAACTGGTGGAGGAGGAGAATGATGATATGGTTTGGGTGGAGTGTGGACTGGTGAAGGCTTGGGAGGAGCAGCCTTAGGGACAGGTGGAGGTGGAGATTTGTAAATGTAATGGGGAGGAGATACAGGCTTTGGAGGAGGCTGTGGCTTAACAACTGGAGGCTTGGGAACCGGTGATGGAAGGTGGACCGGTGGAGGAGGAGACTTGTAGTAGTATGCCTTTGGAGGAGGATTACTACTATGGTATGTGGCATCAGATGGCAATACTGCAGCCAAAACACAGGCTGCAATCAAAACCACGAAGGACTTGCTACTGAAATTCATCTTTCCTCTCGATTCCATCTTCCCTGGTGTGAAATAACAGGCTTACATACCATGTATTTATAGTGATTGATGGCTGTGCAGTAGGCTAGGTAGAAGCTTCTTGTTTGAACACATTGGCTACGTGTAATGCATCCGTCGCTCTCGTGTCAGAGGGGGATTTCTTTAACAATCAAAGCGCGTGGGAGAAAATTTTGATTTTGATTTGTGGGTCACCGATTTAAAGCATGACAATCCAATGCTTATGAACGTCATGTAAGAGCAATCTCCTTTCTAGCTGTAAATCACCATTGAAAATGTTCTCCAGGCATTTTGGCATTTTTTAATCACCGTCTACTTTAAGCAAATGTGGCCGGTGGCAATTTTTATAGTGAGAAACAGGAGAGATGTTTATGTTGATTTTCTGGCTCTCCATAGGTTTAGTTGATTAATTTATGTCAAACTATTTAAAATGGTCAGTGTCCTTAAATTAAGTTTCGTTTCCTTCATTGTCAATATCTTTGTCAGGATGAAGAGCCTCGTGATTAGATTGAGTAGGAACGACCAAGTCATTCGCTCATAAATATCTCCGTGTTCCGAATTTGACTAAGATTGTTTTTTCGACCGATTAATTATCTACAGCTGGTATTTATGGCCGGGTTTAAGTAAATAAGGAGGCAAATGATTCAATCTAGAATAATGTCATGCCGCGTAAGCTGATGGGGAAAATCCGTACCCTAAGTACTAAAGTGTACATCTTCTAAATAATTTTTACCTCACAAAAATCAAACTAAAATATTTATAAAATTTATATAGATTTTTTATATTAAAAATTCTTATTAGGCTTGATCACAAGCTCTAGTGCTTATAATATACAAAAGTTCTTAAAATTTCACTCTAATTTTTAGTTTTAATTAATTTGATTTGATAGATAATGTTAAAATCTATTTTGATATTTATTTCGGATTTCAATGAGATTAACTCTCACTTCTTTTCACCTTCCAATCAAACATTAGAAAATCATCTTCACGGAAGACCTAAGAGTCGCAATTTAGAAATTTGCTTTTTGAAAACCCACCTCACCAGGAAGTCAATCACAAATCTCTAATTCTATAACTGATGTCCCTTTGGATTAAAACTTCAGTCTCCACAAATGAGAATTCAATGCCGGAAATCTAAATTAATCCCCAACCCCTCAGACTTATTATTAATAATACATATTTTTTAAATATATGTATATTCAACACTAAAATTAATGCTGAAAGTCACCAGCGAATTCATTTCCAAGATGTGTGTGTAAAGTGTTTTTAAATTTGTATAATTAAAATTTGAATTTCTCAAAATCGGATTTCATATGCAAAATTTAAAATGGCAATGTTGATTAAATTTGATATATGCTATATACTATTTTATCATTATTAATGACTAAAAATATTACATTATAATTTAAGAAAAAATATATTAAATTTCATGATTAATGCTTACATTTGTTACAACTTGAGTTTTAATAACATGTTATATGTAAGTAAAAAATAAAAAATGAATTCAATTCAATCATAAATTTATTTATTATTTTAATTTGGGTCCAACCCTATTTCTAAAAAATCTTTAATTGTACATCATAAATAACAATATACAATCATAAATATGTAAATAATGAATATGTGCTCTCTAAATGTTAATATTGTCATATAGTAATGTCTTTCATTATAAATAGCTCAAAAAAATAATATTGTTTTGATGTTATAACACTTACATCTATTTATTAAACATTCATCTACTTTAAACTACTTTTATTGAGAGAGCTCCTTACTCTCACATCATATATTACCACCCTTAATGTGTAAATAAAAAAATGATGAATACATATAAGTGGTGTGTCAATATTAAAGTGATTATATAATCATATTTTTCTATATAAATAGAGAAAATAAGATGTTGAGTTGAAATACAACACTTAAACCTATATATTAATTTATTGTGGGGTTTATGATCCCACACCATAATATATGATTAATGTGTAAATTTAAGTAAATGATGAATATATATTTAATATTTTTGTTAAAGTTCATATAGATATCTTAAATGCATCTATCTAAAATAAAATTAGACGTATTTGTCTCAAGTCACTTATATTGAATTTATTATTTAGCATAGATAGGTGTCTCAAGGATAATATATCTATTTGTATTTTAGATAGATGCATTTAAGATATCTATGCAAATATAATTTGTAGATGGGATGTCCCACAATAGTGTGTGGACTACTTTTTGGTCAAAGTACTACATTGAAATCAAAATTTTTAACCAAATTTTCATTTTTTCACACCTATGCAACCAAATCATTAAGAATTCAATTATGACATGAACTAGTGATTTTTTAGATTTTGTTCGTATATATATCTATATATATAAATATAATTTGTGATGATTTTTACTTAACTTTTAATAACGTATTTGTTTATAGTTAACAATATTTCTAAAAAGTGATGTTACTTCAATAAAACATAACATTATGTGTAAAAAGGAAAAAAATATAAATTTCTAACATTCATGTCTAGTGTCTAGAAAATATTTCATAATTTTATGTTGTATAATTTTTTAAATAACTTTTTGAAGTGAGATTAACTATAATTTTATTAAGAATAGCATGAATTCTTTGGAGGTCTTGTTCGGAAAGATAAGTGAGCATGGAGAGGACTAGTTGTATTTTCCTCGAGTTGGTTTATACGCTGACTCTTCAGGGTGTCTAGCTGAAAAGTGGCAAGGTGGAAAGCGACTACGTTACAGTCTTGCTGTATACTTGGCCTGTATAGGAACCAAGAACTCTGGAGCCGTCAATGGTTCTAAGGTCGATCATAAGTGTCCTATTTTGTGTTTTTTGTGTTTGTTTCTTTGCTGTTGGGTTTCAGTTTCTTTCCTGTTATTTTATTTATTTTTGTTGATGGTTGCTACTGATAGTTTAGTGTTACATCCTTTGAGCAACATTTTGTTTCTACAATTGTAAAGGGTTTTGGGTCCCTTCAAAACCTATTTTTCCTATATTATAATCAAAACTATAATTCAAGCATTGGTTACATTAGTAACATATTAACCCTTTTGTATTGATCCAAATTAACTTTTTTTGTTGAGAGAAGAACACCAATGCTTAGTGCACATATATTTTTCAAAAAAAATAAATAAATTATTTTTCCATGTGTACAAAACAAAGAGAATCATAATTGCTGAAAAACTTATATTCACTAGAAAATAAAACATGTAATTATATCAAACAAACATACATCTCAATATTATATTAATTGGAAAGATTACTTTTAGATATACAAAATTGTAAATTATATTACCACATTCATTTCATTTTATGGTCCAACTAAAGTTGGAAACAAAAAAATTATGATTAAAATTTGAGGCCTAAGGTGTAATGGTCACTGCTATAAAATCATATATATTTTCCTACCGTAAATAGGATTGATTTTTTAGTTAAACTTGACACCCCTATTTGACCCTATTAATCTCCACCATTAAAAAAAATAGTAATTTAGAGACCATATTCTAATCACTACTAATCGTATTCTTGTCACATCTTAAATTTTTAATTATGGATATCTTTAATTCTCATCGAAGATATTTTTTGTTCATTTTCTTTAAAAAAAAGCCACTTTTGACCCCCTATTGGTCCTTCATTTCCTTTCACACAACTTGATCATTTTCATGACTCCTAGCAATAAATTAAGCTAGATCTAGTGTCATGTTTGTGTAATAAAACTTATTTTCTTCTAATTCTATTACACCTCATTTCTCTTTATGCCATTATCCATTCTCTTTGATTTACTTTCTCTTTGTTTTGATCTCATTGCCATATTATATTTATTCTTCTATTATTTATTACATGATTTACCAACATAACTATTTTATAGGATTATTATTTCAAATATTGTGGTTTTCAAAGGTTGCAACTCTAATTCTTTTATTTTTATTCTTATCCCGGGGACAATTTCCTCACCTAAAGAAGTGCCATGTTTCCTCTATATTATCCTTTTGGGTATGTTATTTTTAATAATTTCAATTTTCTATTTAATTCAACTTAGCTTTATCACCTTGTGGAAAAACCCTACTAAAGTGGGTGCAAAATATAAGAACAAAATTTTCATACCTCTCAATTTTCATATTCCATTTTTACACATTTTTTGTGATTTTCAAACCAAGATTACAAAATTTATTTTTTAATACTTAATTCCTCTCACTAACTAGAGAGCCTGCTGTGGTGAAACATTTTGATTCTATTTATTGTGCTAGAATCGTGGAGCACAACATGTATATTTGTATAGATGTATGTATTTCAACAGGTATGAATGATTTACAAAATTCTATACATGATGACATATTAGAATCGTGAAAATTTATAACCTAAATTTTGGTTCCCACTCAGCTACCTACTATTGACTATTATAATGCATTTTCACCCAATAATTATCTTTTATCTTGATTTGACCCTTGAACTTCTAAGAAACCCTTTCCTTTTACATGTTTTCATCTTCTCTAACAATAAAAAAATATCTTTCAACTATTTTTTCTCTCTTGGTTGAGGACTCTAGGGTTGAAACTTGCTAAAGGGAATATTTTCTAATATCAATTTGAAAACTCCACAATTTCATTCCTCTCTTCATTAGCCAGCTAGTAATATTATAAATCAATTTTGCATCTTTGTTTCAATATTATTGTATCTTTCATTTTTATTCATTATTTATTCTTATTGGATTTTTTTTTTTTAATTTTCTAAAAAAGAGTATAGGATGAGGCTTTAAGGTGGATCCCCACACAAGTCTTTTCTTTACCTTAAGTGTGTATTTCATTCTTGAAGTGAAGTTCTTCTTCATCCCAGATACACATAGGCTAAGTGCACACACTCCTCTTTATTTTCTATTTTGATTATCCATGAAAATCAAAAGTTTAAAATAGGGGCTTCACCATTCTTGGCAAGCTCACAAGAAGTCACCAACAACTTTCTTATTCCTAGCTATAGGATTTTTTGGGCTTTTTCTTTCACAAATATTTGAACTCTCTCTACCTTTTTCTATTATATGTATTTCTTCTTCAAAATAAATATCTTAATATTTTTCTTACTATTTTTTTTTTCTAGTATCTCCTTTGCTATTGTTGTTGCTTCATTTATCTCTTGTTGTGTAGAGAAATAAAATTCTACTATTGAAATATCATTTAGAAAGTATTTTATATTCCAATACATGACATAGATTAAAATAAAACATTGCATATATGTATATGCATCATCGTAGCATTTTGGATAGTGAGCTCCATATTCTAGTACCATGTTCCTTAATTTATATTATTTCTAGTTCTAAAATTAGTTAATTAATTATGTATTTGGTTCTATGTAATTAGTATATTTAAAATTAATCTCTTAGTCCTAACTTAGGAATTTTTTTATTTTTAATTAAGGATGTTTTAGAATATTTCTAAATTTTTTTTTTTCTAAAATATTATAGTAGAAAAAAATCCTTCAAAAACTATTTCCTATTCTAGTGTGAATTTAAAAATATATGTGAAACATGTATTGATTTTTTCTCACACCATTTAATTTTTGAGTTAACACATTGAACAAATTAATTTTATGAGAAAATTTGGTTGGAATTCTCAAATCAATAATTGATAAGTCATAGTAAAGTTATAAAATTGTAAAGTTAATTTGGATAGAAAACTTGTGTGGTATTTACTAGTTTGACTGACACATGATAGTTGATTATTTCTTTGCTAGAGATTCATTAAACCCCTATATTAACTTTTTTTTATAATGTTTATTTTCAATCAAAAAGGGATAGGGTATGTTGATTAATGCATTTATTATGTTGAGTAAGATATGCTTTCCTTGAGCTTTAAAGCCTACTAAGTTGCCTAAAAATTACTAAATGTTGGAAAATAAATTACTTTTCTAAATTTTATATAAGTAATATATTTATTTCTATAGGGGGATAAATGAAAATAAATAAGGGTTTATATTTTTTTATTTATATATAAATAATAGCATTCTCACTTTTCTTACTCATTTAAGTATGATATCCAACAATTTAGCTTGGACTACTTAATGGTTGTGCTTTCTTGTTCATGTTGTTTATCAACTACTATCGTGGAATTCTACTTATGCACCTAGATTTATCATGATTGATGAAATTTTATTTAATGCTAATTTTTGTTTTATGGGTAGCTTTTTTTTCAAGGAATTGTAAAATTTTCCTCTTATATTTATGTTAAATAAATAGTTTAATTTTAATAACATAGGGGAAGTATAATAGGTGAGACAACAAGGAAAGGATAGAGACTTATGTGTGTGTGTGTGTGTGAAATAATTAGTTTAATTTTAATTATATTTATAATGGCTTCTTTAAGATAGTTACTAGCTTTTCCTCTTATTATTTTATAATGTTCAAAATAAATATTACATAATGAAGTGGATTGATTTGAGAGATATGGTCAACAACCATCACATGCCACTTAAACAATTTAAAATAATTCTAGACATATTAATGTAAAGGTTAAAAAAATTATCAAGCTCCTTGTTTAGATATTTGGAAAGAAAAAAGCTTAGATTTTTCTTAGTGATGCAAATATTATCTTGTACTGAGAATTATTAATATATTGTCTTTAGCCAATAGCTTGAGTCATTTGATTAAGTGATGGAGAGGGGAGAAAGTGAATTGGTGTAATACATCTCTTAATTTATTCATTCAAGAGTAGCTTGGGTTTTTGTTTGTGATGCAATGTTTATCTTGAATTGAGAATTATTAATCAAGTGATTTCAATTTGTGGTTTGACATATTTTATCAACTAAACATGTTGCCTCATGTGCTAGTTAGTAACGATGGAAGGAATTTCCCCCCACCACTTTGATTTCCATATTCCTTGAACATGTAAAGAACTTAATGAATAAAATTATAATGATGGATAAATCCATTAATAAGAATAACTCAATTTTTTGATTACTCCTAATAACCATGAAAGAATACAATGAATGAGGTTAAATATCCTACTAGATCAATTCACATTTGGAAAAGAATTCTTCCAAAAAAAATTTCTATCTCATTATTTATTCTTGATCATATCTCCTTGCGATTAAAGAAAATGAAGAGGTGGGGGACATAAAAAATAAAAGAACTATAAAACTATAAGTGGGGAAAGATGAGGTTTATGTCATTAGGTGTATATAATAAATGTAAGGAGGGTGGGAATGTGAAAAGATAAATAGAATCCATAAGGTTAAGGGATATATTGTAGATTAATATTAATAAAAATAAATGTGAAAACGAAGAGAATAAGAGGTGTTAGAGGAAGGTAGGAAGAAGTAATAATTCTAAGAGAATATAAAGGCGAGATTTTGACATAACTTTTTATGAATTTTAAAAACTTAAGGTGGGAGCCACCAACTAATGCTTAAAATCACATAGATTATGTCTCACCTTTACATATTAATAATATGCATACATGAAGGATCATGGATATGCATTTAGACACTCAATTTCCTATGATTGAAGCCTAAAATTAAAACTACAAGATTTATTTCATTCATGGGAATTGACCTTATTCAATTTTATTCAATATATATATATATATATATATATATATATATATATCTTAATTTTATCAAAGAAATATAGTTTAACATCATAAAATGAATATAAAATTTGAAAATTGCCAAATACCTCTTAGTATTGCTTAGACTTATTTTGATTTATTTATCTTATTAAAACTATTTGTGTATAAAATGATGTATTTTTGCATTTTAGTTGAAAAAGTATGATTGTTGAATTAATAGAGAAATGGTAGACATGCATTTATTTATTTAACTTAAATTTACTTGAAGGCATATAAAATCTTTTTACTGCCTTAGATAATAAGTAAACTAGTTTTAAAAAACTAAAAAATGTAAATTTATATTTATTTAACTTTAAATATAATGGTGGCGGCATAGTAGAGAAATGGTAGACATGCATTTATTTATTTAACTTAAATTTACTTGAAGGCATATAAAATCTTTTTACTGCCTTAGATAATAAGTAAACTAGTTTTAAAAAACTAAAAAATAAAAGTCATTGTTAGGTTTGCAAAAGTCACAAAGTCGCACTGAGTATAAAATCAACAGCGGGATACTTGACTAAAAATATAAACACTAGGATGCTTTATTATATCGAATGTAGCAAATCTAATACATGATTAAGAAATGAGGTCCATATGCAGATCAATGTGATTACATTGGGCTGAAAGCGTTTCTCTTAAACAGACTAAAGCTGAATCCGTTATTGTATTATAACCAGTGATCTTCACATCTTTAACCTCCACAAAGCAAGTTGGCATCCTGCAGTGAGTAAACAACAGAGAGTAAGAGACGTGGTATTTATGCAACACATTCCCACATATGCAACAAAACAAGTAAATATTACTTATGAAAGAAAGACAACAACCACCCAAATTGCCAATGAATTGGATACCTTATGAGCTGTTTCGCAGATCGACTAGTATGGAGGAGGAGGGGACTTGTAAGAGTAGTGATGTGTAGGTGGTGGGTAGACTGGTGATTTAGAGTGGGGAGGTGGGTACACAGGCACTGCTTTGGGTGGGGAAGGAGTTACAACAGGAGGATGAGGGGGCTTCACTTCCACCTTTGGAGGAGGTGGAGATTCATGTTTGTATGGTGGGGAGAGTGGTGCCTTTGGTGGTTTCTCATGGTGAGGGGGAGGAGATGTTTTTGGGGGAGTGTAAACTGGTGGAGGAGGAGAATGATGATATGGTTTGGGTGGAGTGTGGACTGGTGAAGGCTTGTGGTGAGGAGGAGGAAATGTTGGAGTTGGCTTGGGAGGAGCAATCTTAGGGACAGGTGGAGGTGGAGATTTGTAAATGTAATGAGGAGGAGATACAGGCTTTGGAGGAGGTTGTGGTTTCACAACTGGAGGTTTGGGAACAGGTGATGGCAGGTGGACCGGAGGAGGAGGAGACTTGTAATAGTATGCCTTTGGAGGAGGATTACTACTATGGTATGTGGCATCAGATGGCATTATTGCAGCCAAAACACAGGCTATAATCAAAACCACAAAGGACTTGCTAATGAAATTCATCTTCCCTCTCGAGTCCATCTTCCCTGGTGTGAGAGAACTAGCTTACGTTCCACTTATTTATAGTAATTGATGGCTATACAGTAGGCTAGATAGAAGTTTCTTGGTTGAACACAATGGCTACGTGGTATGCATCCGTCGCTCTCGTGTCGGAGGGGGATTTCTTTAACAATCAAAGCGCGTGATAGAAAATTTTTGGTTTGAAAAAAACTGCATTTTACCTGCAGCAAATGACAATACCAACGTGTGACTCTTTTTTCTATTATTTTTTAATATGTGGGGTTACCGATTTTAAAGCATGGCAATCCAATGCTTTTGGACGTTGTGGAAGAGTAATCTCCTTTCTAGCTGTAAATCAGCATTTAAAATGTTCTCCAGGCCTAACAATGTGGACGGTTCCCCTCCAATTTGGCATTTTAATAATCACCGTCTATTTTAAGCCTGCTTTTTGTTAATTTGGCCTGTGGCAATTTTTATAATGAGAAACTGGAGAGTTGTTTAGGTTGACTCTGTGGCTCCCCATATTTTTAGTTGATTAATTTATGCGAAACTATTGAAAATGGTCAGTCTTCTTAAATTAAGTTTCGTTACCTTCATTGTCAATGTCTTTGTCATTGTATACTCTTTTTCAACACCGAGGAAAATACAAAAGATAAACAATGCAAATAGACAAAACAAGCCTCGAGATTAGATTGAGTTAGTACAAAGAAGTCAATCGCTCATAATTTCGAAGTGTTCAGAGTTTCACGAAGATGGTTTGGGATTAGATTGAGTTTGAAACGACCAAGTCATTCGCTCATAAATATCAAAGTGTTCCAAATTTGACTAAGATAGTTTTTTCGACCGATTAATTACGTACAGCCGGTATTTATGGCCGGACTTAAGTAAATAAACAGGCAAATGATTCAATCTAGATTATTATTATTATTATTAGGTATTATTGAAAGAACAGTTCAATCTAGAATTTTCATTTCTTTTATTGAGAGAAGAGTTCAATCTAGAATTATGTGATGCCAAGTATGCTGATAGGGAAATTCCGTACCCTAAGTACAAAAGTGTACATCTTCTAAATAATTTATACCTTTCAAAAAATCAAATTAAAATATTTATGAAATTTGTTGTAGATTTTTTATATTAGTAGGTGTAATATAACAAAAAGTTCTTGATTTTTCATTTTTAATTATAATTTTTTATTTTTAATTAATTTGATTTATAATTTATGTTATTAAAATCATTTGATAATTATTTCTTGATTTTTAATGAGACTAATATCATCTCTTTTTCAACAATCATATTAGAAATCATCTATAGAAGATAAGAGTCACAATTTAGAAATTTGCTTATTTAGAAACCACCTCCACACTAGAAGTCAATTATGGAAAACCAAGAGTCACAACTTAGAATTCTATATTTGATGTCCCTTTGAGATCAGAACTTAGGTCTCCACAATGAGAACTCAATGCTTTAATCAATTAAGTTCAACCCTTAGACATATTAATTTTACATATTTTTTAAACTATAATAAATATCACTAAAATTATCCAAAATTACTCATGAATTTACTTCAAGATGTGCATGTGTTTTTAAATTTATATAATTAAAATTTTAATTTTCAAGTTACATCATATATATAAATAAATGGAAATATTGATTAAATTTGATGATTAATGGTTACATTTATTTATCATTATTATGACTTTAATTTTAATATCAAATTATACATAAGAAAAAAATGATTGAATTTAATGATTAATGCTTACATTTATTTATCATTTTTATGAATTGAATTTTAATAACACATTATACATAAGTTAAAAAAAATTATTTCAATTAAATCATAAATTCATTTATTATATTAAATTGGATCCAACCCTATTTCTAAAAAAAATTAATTCTACATCATAAATGACAATATACAATCAAGGAATCAACAATTTTTGCCTTTTATGGATGGCCACATCCTCTCCCATATCTCCCACCTAGATGATAATTTGAATTGCTTTGTGGCACCGACCCTATCTCCACTTGGGTGTGAGCTTGTGGTTGATCTCATTGTGGATGTCCCTGCTATGGGTGTTGCATCTGTGATTACCTCATCTCCTGCGGTTGGAGCTATTGTTGGCACTATTGTTGGTGAGTCTGGGGTTTCCCCATTCTCTTGTGTGGGGCAATATGTTCACCCTATGCCTTTTGTTGATGTCATGAAGTCTAAGAGACCTAAGGAGGGTGTTGTGCATCCTTTGTGATGTGCAATGGTTGTTCTTGTTATTTCTCTTGGCAAGGAAGTTGCTAATGGGTATGTGCAGGATCATGATGGGCCAAAAAGTGGCGATATGATGGGTATGTGGCTGATGATTTTTTTTACCCAAAATTGATGAAACAAAAAGGGTTTTTAAAGGAGATTCTCAGCTTTCCACCAATATAAATGATGCTTTAATTTGAATTTAATAAATAATTATTATTCATTTTCTATTTAAATTATGACTAAAGTCTTGATTGATAGGCTGATTGAAAAACATCTATAGCTTTCAAATGGTATCATATTTTTTGAATCTGAAATATGCTTCACATTCTATGCTTCGCATGATACAATAGGATTAAAAAGAAAAAAAATGAATTTCATGAAGTTTTGACCTAAGTTAAGGTGGTCAAACATACGAGTTTTTATATTTTTTAAAAGTTGTAATAAAAAATTCATAATTAATTATTTACTTTGAAAAGAAATTACAAAAAAATATGCATCACATTTGAACATGAGTCCTCTACTTATATTTAAAATCTTATCAAATATATTATCATTTTATTGTGGTTAGGGTGGTCAAACAGACACCTACTTATTTTTTCCATAAAATTTAACTACTACTACATTGAAATTTCAAATTTTCACCAAATAGATTTTTTTAAAAAAGTAAACGTAGTAGTTTAGAAACTACATTCAATTTTCTATAGATTCTATTCTTACATATTTTTGAAATAATATAGATAACTTAATTCAAATTTTTACGTCAAGTTGCCTAAGTTTGATTTTTCTAAATTTCGCCAATTAAGGGCCTATTTTTTCTATGATGATCCTGCACATACCCTAATAATACTATTTTTATTCCAAGACTTCTCTTATTTGAAATTTTTTTGCTTGTGGCCTTCTCTTCCAAATTTACACCTTTGGATCACCAACCATTGGTCTCCTTTGGTTGATGGTTCGGTGGAGATTTACCTTTTGCAAGGGGTTTTTTGTTGTGGGTTTCAGTTCTATTGAGGATAGACAAGCTATTTTAGATCATGATTTGTGGGTTTGGGATTCTCATCCCCTCTCCATAAGGCTTCGGGTTCATTCTTTTAACCCATTGAAGGAACCTTTAGATATGTTTCCTATTTGGGTAAGATTGCCCTATCTTCCCTTACAGTTATGGTGTTTCTCTTCCTATGAGGGCATTGGTAATGCTATTGGTAGATTTTTAAAAGTGGATAAGGATTTCAAGAATTTTACTCATACTTCCTTTGTTAGGATTCTAGTGGAGGTTGATTTGTCGAAGGCTTTACTTGGTGAGGTTGTGTTGTAGATTAATGGTTGGTCTTGGTATCATTTTGTGGATTATGAGGGTCTTCATTTTCCTTGCATATGTTGTTTTGTTGTTGGTCACTTAGCTCATGACTGTTCTAGAGGCTCCACCCTATTTCTTCCTCTACCTAGTGTGTCGCCAAAAAGTGTATACTTTTCTTGATATGGGAATAATTGATGACAAATTGGACTTAATGAGGCCTTGATTTAGTGTTGTGAGGTGTTTTTCACATCCACACTAGGTCTTGAACCCTTGCAAATTGAATAAAATACATTTATTGATGTCTTGGAAGAGTGTTGTAAGGTGTTGTAATATATCTTCACACTTTTCTAGGACCATAATATTATAATTCACCTAAATAACCTTACCAAGACCTATTTCAAAGTTTTGTAAAGTCTTGTAAAAATGAAAGTGGATTAAGTCGCCCTGCTTGGCGTAAATGTCCCATTAGGCTTAAAAATTAGAATTTCCAAAATTTTAGAGTTTCTTCTAGTCTGCAAAACACTTCTAGGTGCACAAATTTTGTCTTACAACTTTCTATTTGGTTTTTATTTGCATTTCTAGGGCATTTAGTTCATGTTTGCATATTATAATGTGTTTTCCAACACTTCATATTTCTTAGGTTTTGCATCATTAGATCATTTAATTTTTAGATTAAAGCATTAGAGAATCTTAATTAGACATAATACATCTCATTCACATTAACTTTGAGTGTAGACATTAGCATTTTGGACCACATCTCTCTCTCCTTTCAGGTGAAAAACCCTAGAAGTGCAAGAGAGCATTTGGTTTGCCAAAATCATTGTTTACACCTGGTGAAGAATTCACTCTGTGAACACTTAACAGTTCGCCCTACTATCAATTCTTCTTTTGATGATGATAATTCTAGGTCCCCTTCTGATGATGATTCTAGGCATCCTCCTTCTGCAACGTCTAATATGTGTGCTAAGGAGGTTGTTGCTCCTTTAGTGTAGGTTTATTTTGCTCCACTTGATTCAGTTGTGGTGGTTGTTGCTCCTCATATGGATTCTGAAATGCGGTCTTTGGATATGGATGTTCCTAATGTTGTTTATGCTACCTCCCTTGAGGCCCCTATTTTGGAGAATGTTATTGTAAATCTTGTTGTTGCTTCGAGCTTGGTTTCAGATGCTTCACCTAAAGTATCAGATGTTCCTCTTGTCTACTAGTCAATATAATACTCATTGGAAGGCTTACTTTGAGTTCTATGAAATTATAAATTATATTTAAAACATAAAAAAAGAGGTTCACCATCAATAGGGCATCAATGATGAACCTAATTTTCATTAGGCGTGTATTTCATTCAATTATGAATGCCAAAATATGCAAATAACAATCATAAAATAACCCTAACTATTAGAGAAATGAAAAGGGAAGTTTTGAGAGGCTAGAATGGTGTGTACCTTGCTGTAAGAAGGTTGTTTTTAGGTCACAAAGGACTCATTCTCCTTTAGCGGCAAATGGGTCCCTATTAGGGTTTCTAAAACTGACTTTTGGGTTATGAGGTAAAAGTACAAAGTTGTGCCACACTTTTATAAAGGAAATGGCCAACACTGATCCAACTTTTAAACATGAATCACTAAAAAGTGATATATATCCTTTGAATTTTGAAATGATGTAAACTAATAAAATATTTAATTTTAGTATATTTTATGTTTATATTTTTTTGAAAAAGTTAAAAAATTATTTGAATATAGCTTTTTATAAATTATCACTATAATTTAGTTGATGATAAAATGCTAAAAAATGAAGTTACTTGAGACGTCAATCTTTATATAGTCAATTTTTTTTTTCCCTTTAATTTTTTTTGTGTGTATTTATAACTTGAAACTTTAGGGCATGGATATAGTTTTTTTCCAATTTTGATAAACATATATCTTTAAATAAATATTAAAATGTGTGTGTATTAAAACTTAGTTGTTTCTAGTCGATGTCAACTTTCATATTAATTATTTATCTAAAATAGAATTTTTTTTTATACCATCTTGATATAAATTCTTATATCTAGGGCATCATATTTTTTCAAATTTTTATAATTATTTCTACTATTTTTCCTTAGCATGGTAATCATCCTAATGTTTTGTATTGATAACCTACATTTAGTAAAAATAAAAAGGGAAATATAAATAATGATTAAAATATTAAAATATATACATTTTTTAAAACTAAACTTATGGATTTACAAAAGGGTATTATTTTTATATTTTAAGAAAAATATTTTTGACATGAGTAGAAGTTGTTGACACATCAAGTTTTTCAAATAATTTTATTTTTTTTGGTAAATTAGACTCAAAGTGGTGCTAAATATGCGTTTAGCCAACAATTTTAGCCAACAATAATTCTAGGAACTTGCTTTGGGGGGGTTGAAAGAACATCAAAAAGCCACCTCAAAAATGCATACAAAGGGGTGTCCTATGTGGAGAGGACCCGTTCACCACTAAAGGTGAATGGGTCCTAGCACCATTTTCTAGGACTTTGATTTTTCCAAATTAAATGTTATGCAATTTGATTATTGAGTATCAAGATAGATCCTTCGGAAGGTGTCATTAATAAGGCTTAAATTTGAATTAAAGGGGCTAATTAAGCTCAAGGTAAGTGCAAAAATATGGAGGGAAAAAAAGGGGGCTTAAGTGGGCACTTTTTCCTAAAATCAGGAAATACTGACCTTGGACATGAAATTGAGGATAGTTACACTCAAAATTTTGAGATGCAACAAAAACAAGGATCATAGTGCTCCAAGTCTACTTTATAAACTACTAATTTATTTTGAAAATGGTTGAGATTAAGGGGTTCAAAAGAGGGTCCACATAAATTGGTATTGTTTTTGTCAAAAAAACATAACATAACAACTTTTGTCGGAACGTAGCATGGTGAAATTTTTTCATTATTTTTAAAATTACTTCAGTGAGAAATTAGCTAACAGTATGTAGTTGATGCACAATTTTTCTAATAATTTTTTAATGAATATTTTATTTTTTACTAATTTTCAAAGTGGACAATTCTTAAGAAATAGAATTTTGGCTATGCCTACCTCTACAAATTTTGGAAACTACTTGATTTTTTTTTTAATATTTATAGAATGGAGTCTAGTTTCTAAAAATATAATTTATTTGAAATTTTGATGAATGGTTAATTTATAATGAAAAAACACCAAATATTGGTTTTTGCCAAAAAAGAGACACACAAACAAAAGAAATTATAGATCAAAGGCTTAACATTGTCAAAAAGTTAAAAAAATTACATTGCTAGATAGCCAAGAGAGAGCCTAACATTACCCAGTTGTTCAATTTTTTTGACATAGAAACATGTGCAATCCTAACAGTGAGCATGAACCTGATTATGTGAAATATTGTAGAATTTGTAAAAACATGTCTCTGGTCATTGGGAATTCCCTCCAAGCCTTTGGGTTGGTATTCCAAGGAAAATACCAAGCCCAAGGCCTGGGGATTCCCAAAGCAAGATATAACGTGAGCGTGTTATAATGTGCTCACATTATATCTTAGTTTTGACACAGTTTCTATGTTTGTGTAGGACATGTCTAGTAAGACATAATGTGAGTGCAATATAGCATGCTTGCGTTATGAATTTTTTTGTGTTAAATGCTACTCAAATGAATGTATGTTTATATATTTGTAAGCTTGTATGTACATGTACATATGCTTGTATGTCATGTATGTATGTATGTATGCATGCTTGTATATATGTATGTATGCCTGTATGTATGTATTAATGCATGTATATATGTATGCCTATATGTATGTATGTATATAATATTATATGTACATATGTACATGTATGCTTGTATGTATGTAGGATTGTATGTACATATGTATTATGCTTGTATGTATGTATTTATGTATGTCTTTAGAGGGAGGGAGAATTTTAAGAGAAAGAGAGAGTTGTCTAGGTAGAGTGGGAGGGAGAGGAGGGAGATACTTGAGAGAGAGGCTTGAGAGAGGGAGAGGGGGTGGAAGGGAGATACTAAGTGTATTTCCAAAAATTGTATACTCTTGAAGAAAGAGGCAATTTTGTGATTAATTTGGTCCTATTTTAGACACCATTGCGTCAATTACCCCTTATAAACTACATTTATAGGCTCCTAATGCTCATGATTTTGGACTTTAAGGCCTATTCCACTCACAAATCATACAAATCTCAACAAGCAACATTCAAACCACTCAAATTTTGTGAAACCCACCTCAAAAATCCCTGGTGGGACTAAGTCACTTAGGGTGGCGACTTAGTCCTTTTTGAGGCATTTTTCACTTTTGTACAGGAAAATAACCAACTTAATTCAAAATCTCGATGGATGTTGGCCTGTGAAGTTAAAATAAAGAATAATTCAGTGTTAATGCCTATAAATACATGATTTTATCACAATAAGTTTCGTTAGTCTATCTACCGATAGCAAAATTGAAGCTTTAGGGTACCAAACTAGGGTTTTTGCAGGTCTTCAAGATCACTTTTTATTCAAGATCTTACATTGCAAAGGGTTGATCATGGATTCCTATGGTGAATCATGGAGAAATCTAGGTTGAGGAGATGTAACTAGCCATGAAATCAAGCCTAAAGACCTATTTTCAAAGTGATTCCATCTTCCATTTTCTCTCTATCTTCATCCTAAGGAAAGTTTGCATGTCATTCATGTTCATTTCTAATGTGATTTAATGTCTCTTAGAATGAGTCTTGCATTGTTCTAAATCCATTTATGGATCTTATTCTTGCACATTAGAATAGGGTTGCATCTTATTTTGAGACTTCTCAATCTTAGACACACTTAGGGCTAGGGTTTATGCATATTTTATCTCTTCCAAGGTTTAGATACAAACTAGGGATTTGACCAAGGAAAAATCCCCATTAGAAATCAATCTATACTCTATTTTGCTAGTATTTTTGGAGATTTAGACCCGAGTTTCTGTTAGAAAACAAAGTGTAGATTGTGGGCTTCCATTTCCACTTTTGGATTTACAGAAAATCCTAAGTGAACTAACTCGCAAGTAGTGGTGACTTAGTCCCACTGCACTGATTTTTTTAGAGATTTTTACAATTTAAGATACCCATTTGGCAAAAACGACTTTCTGGATAGTTCCCCTGATCTGGGAGTAAGTCATACAACTTGGCGTAAGTATCCTAGTTGGCTCAAAAATCAAGTTTTCCATAATTTTAAAGGACTTTGCAATCTCAATTATACTCTTCATCAGTTTCTAGGTGCACAATTTTAGTTTAACATCTTTATTTTTTTCTTTATTGCATTCATTTCATCATTCTGCATATTATATTGTGTTTTCAAATAAGTTGCATTCCTTAGGTTTAACATTAATAATCATCTTTCTTTTTCAGTTAGTTGCATTTAGACCTCATATTTAGGCATATTGCAACCTTCTTTGCATTGGATTTGAGTGTAGAAATTAGCATTTTAGGACTATTTATCTCCTTTTAGGTGAAAAAACCTATAAGAGTTAGAGAACCCTTGGATACCCAAAATTGGTGTCCACACTAAGAGAGAGGGAGTGGGAGAGAAGGGGTTGGGGTGAGAGGTACTTAGCTAGGTAAGGTGGGAGGGATATAGGGAGAGAGAGAGAGGGGATGGGAGAGAGAGGAAGAGAGAGAGAGGAGAGGAGAGAGAGAGGGAGAGCAAGAGATTTATGTAGGTAGGGTGCTAGAGGGACATGTTTGAGAGTGAGGGGGGTGAGAGGGAGAGACTTGAGATATAGGTAGTGAGAGGGAGTACGAGAGAGAGGACATGGGAGAGAGAGGGTGTCAAAGGGAGTGAGTGTGAGAGTGAGAGACCTAAGAGAGGGAGAGGGTGTGGGAGGGAGTGACCTGAGAGTGAGAGGGAGAAAGAGAAGGGAGTGGAGTGAGAGGGACTTATCCAGGTATGGTGGAAGGGATATATAGAGAGGGGGGGAGAGAGAGTTACCTAGGTAGGGTGCCAGAGGGAGAAACTTGAGAGAGAGAGGGGAAGGGAGGGAGAGACTTGAGAGATAGGGAGAGAGAGGGAGTGGGAGAGACAGGGAGTGATGGAGAGGTAGTGGGAAGGAGCTAGAGATAGATAAATAGAGGGAGTGAGAGAGAGTGGTAGGGATTGATTGAGTGAAAGGTATGTAGAAAGAGGGAGAGGGTAGATAGAAACAATTAGAGAGGGTATGAGAGAGGGCAGGAGAGAGAGGTGAGATGGATAGATATAGAGAAATGTATAGGGGTTGAAAGATTAGGGTGGAGGACCTATAGGGTTGATGGTTTAGGGTATTGGGTTGAGGGTATATAGTTGATGGATTAGAGTTTGGGTAGAGGGTATTGGGTTGAGGGTAGAGGGTAGAAGGTTTAAGGGTTTAGGGATAAAGGGTTGAAGGTTTAGGCTTGAGGGTAGAGGATTTAGGGTAAAAGTTTTGTATATGGTTGAAGGATTAGGAGGGTAATGTAAAGGGTAGAGGATAGGGGTTGAGGTTTAGGGTTTAGGATTGAGGGTTGAGGGTTGAGAATTAAAGGTTGAGGGTTTAATGTATAGGGTAGAGGGTAGAGGTTTAAGGTTGAGGATAGAGGATTGAGAGTATAGGGTTGAGGGATTAGGGTTGAGAGTCCAATGTATAGGGTAGAAGGTATAGGGATTAAGGGATTAGGGTTTAAGGATTGAGGGTTGGAGATAACGAGTAGAGGGTTGTGGGTTTAAGGGTTGAGGGTTGAGGGATGAGGCTAGAGAGTTTACTTAGGTTTAAGGGTTTAAGGGTTGAGGGATTAGGGTTTACGATAGAGGGTATTGGGTTGAGTGTAGAAGGTAGAGGGTTTAAGAGTTGAGGGTTGAGTGTTTAAGGGTTCAAGGGTTGAGGGTATATGGCTGATGGATTAGGGTAGAGAGGGAGGGATGATGGATGGAGAGATGGAGAGAAAAGTGAGATAGAGAGAGGAGAAAAGAGGAGGGAGGGATAGAGATATATGAGGGTTGGGATCCAATGTATAAAGTAGAGGGTTGAGAATTTATGGTATAGGGTTGAGGACCTATAGGGTTGATGGTTTAGGTTATTGGGTTGAGGGTATAGGGTTGAGGGATTAGAGTTGAGGGTAGAAGGTAGAAGCTTTAAGGGTTTACAATTTAAGGGTTTAGGGTTGAGAGTTAAGGGTTGAGGGTTGAGATTATAGGGGTTGAGGGTTTAGGGTTTAAGGGTTGAGGGTTTAAGGTTGAGGATTTAATGTATAGGATGGGAGATTACAGGGTCAAAGGGTTTAAGAGGTTTAAGGTTTGCAGGGTTTAGGGTTGAGGGTTTAAGGTTGAGGGGTAGTGGATTGAGGGGTATAGTGTTGAAGTGTAGGGTTGAGGTTGTCTTATAGAATTAGAGGTATATAGGGTTGAGGGATTAGGGTTTAAGGGTTAAGGGGTTTAAGGGTTGAGAGTTGAGGGTTGAGAGGTAGAGAGTTTACTTAGGTTTAAGGGTTGAGGATTAGGGTTGAGGGGTAAGAGGGTATTGGATTGAAATTAGAGGTAGAGGCTTAAGGGTTGAAAGGTTGAGGGTTTAGGGTTTAGGGTTGAGTTTTTAAGGGTTTAAAGGTTGAGGGATTAGAGTAGAGAGGGAGGGATGAATGGAGGGAGAAATGGAGGGAGATATGGAGGGAGAAGTGAGATAAAGAGAAGGAGAGAAGAGGAGGGAGGGATAGAGATATATGAGGGTTGAAGATCCAATGTATAGAGTAGAGGGTTGATAATTTATGGCATAGGGTTGAAGACCTATAGGGTTGATGGTTTAGGGTATTGGGTTGAGGGTATATGGCTGAGGGATTAGAGTTGAGGGTAAAGGGTAGAAGATTTAAGGGTTTACATTTTAAGGGTTTAGGGTTGAGAGTTAAGGGTTGAGGGTAGAGGGTTTAGGGTATAGGTTTGAGGGTATGTGGTTGAAGGATTAGGGTTGAGGGTCCAATGTATTGGGTAGATGGTATAGTTTAGGGTTGAGGGATTAAGGGTTTGAGGGTTGAGGGATTTGTGTATGGGATAGAAGGTGTAGGGAAAAGGGTTTGGGGTTTTTGGGGTTTAAGGGTTGAGGTGGGGTTGAGGGATTAGGGTTGATGGTTCAATGTATAGGGTAGAGGGTATAGGTTTGAGGTATTAGGGTTGGGGGTTGAGGTTGAGGTAGAAGGTAGAGTTGGGGGTTTTAGGGTTGAGGGATTAAGGGTTGAGGGTAGAGGATAGAGGGTTTAAGGGTTGAGTGTTGAGGGTTTAGGGTTTAGGGTTGAGTTTTTAAGGGTTTAAAGGTTGAGGGCATATGGTTGAGGTATTAGGGTAGAGAGGGAGGGATGGATGGAGGGAGAGATGGAGGGAGAAGTGAGATAGAGAGGAGAGAAAAGGAGGGAGTGACATAGATATAGGAGGGTTGAGGGTCCAATGTATATGGTAGAGGGTGGAGAATTGAAGGTATAGGGTTGAGGACCTATAGGGTTGATGGTTTAGGGTATTGGGTTAAGGGTATAGTGATGAAGGATTATGGTTGAGGGTAGAAGGTAGAAGGTTTAAGGGTTTAGGTTTGAGGGTAGAGGGTTTAGGGTATAGGTTTGAGAGTATATGGTTGAAGGATTAGGGTTGAGGGTTTAGGATTTAATGGTTGAGGGCTAAGGGATTAAGGGTTGAGGGTTGAGAATTGAGTGTTGAGGATTTACTTTATAGGGTAGAGGGTAGAGGGTTTAAGGGTTTAGGGTGTAAGGGTTGATGGATGATGTTTTAAGGTTGAGGGTAGAGGGTTGAGGGTATAGGGTTGAGGGATTAGAGTTGAGGGTCCATTGTATAGGGTAGTTTGTATAAGGGTTGATGGTAGAGGGTAGGGAGTTGAGGGTTGAGGGTTTAAAGGATTAAGGGTTGAGGTTTGAGGAATTAGGGTAGAGAGTTTACTTGGGTGTAAGGGTTGAGGGACTAGGGTTGATGGTAGAGTGTATTACGTTGACAATGAGTACCACCAGAACTTCACCCATTATTTCCCTTCTTTCAATTCAACTAAGCCTTTATGAATATGTTCAGCCAGATGAGTTCCATAATCATAAACAATACTATATGATGGATGTTGCAATTGGGTAGCCATGTAACTATACTCCTTCTGTAATGTGTAAGGTGGATCGACACCAATAATTTGATATAGAGAGTACAAAGTCTTTTTGAAATAACTGGAAAAATAGTTCATTGGGAAAGGTTCAATCTCTCTATCATCTATCCTAACTTTTCTCCTGTGTTTCCCTTCACTAGTCATTGGAGTAAGTGTCAGCAACATATTTGTTCTGATGAACACTTTAGTATTGCTATACTGTGTTCTAAAAGTATCCATGTTTAACGAGATTAGGTCCTCACTCTATCGATGCAAATCAAAGACTTGTTCAATTTCTTCCTTGGTTATTTAGAGCTACCCTAACCACCCCATCAAATGCTCTGACTGCCCTAGAAACTGGGTCATATTTTGATGCGATATATTTTAGGAGATCCACATCTATTTACACTTTGGGAACAACCAGTTTCCCCATATCCAACCTCCACGGGTTACTAAACGGAGACCCAAGGTTCCTATTCCCAAACCAGTATTGAAACATCTTCCATCCTATGTAAGGTACCTTGGCATCCTTGATGAAGCAAGCCTTGTCCATCAACCCCTCCATCATAGTCGACCCACGAAAAAAAACCCTTCCTTTTGGATTCTTATTTGTAGATTGGGATAGCAGATCGATAACATCCTAAGATAGGACTCTAGGTTGGGCGGAAGAAGTAGAAGCACCTTGTGTTTTTGGAGCCATGGGTTTGTGCACACAAAAATTCTGACAGAAGGATTTAAATGACTAAACCTCTTAATTGCAGTCTATAACTCGGGACAATCATTAATTCTGGACAATTTTCAAGCCTACCACTTTTAAAGACAAAGCTTAACTCAAAATTTAAAGCAATGGAAGAAAAATGAATAAACAGATTCATTTTAAAGAAGACTAAAAGCAAGCCCTATTTCAAAAAATTGAAAAAAGGAATAAAATTGTGTTGATAGTAATTACTGCTTTCAACTGTGTCAAACCCTAATTCCAGCTTGGACAATCTTTACAATTCACTTATCAGCTCTTTGTATTTCCTAGGAAACGTCTCTAAATATTAAATAAGCAAGAATCAGTTGCACACTAATTTTGATAGGGAATGAATAGGCCTATGGGCCACTTCCACCATTAATTCTCACTCACACAAAGCAAAAGTATTACAATGGGCATACTATACAGTTTTGAATATGAGCCAGGATTTACAGCTGAGTTGGGCCTCTTGAACAACTCCGATTGAGTCAAGATTGTTTGAATTTTCCTTGCTACTCCATCTCAGCTGAATGGCCAATAGGAATTCACTAATAGGACCTTCTCTGTGTACTTGTGGGCTCCACTTGATTGCGGCTGCAGAGTGTACATGGTAGCTTCACGCGGGTCTCACCATTTTTAAAGAACTTGCATCTTATTCCTGTGAGCTAGTGAGGAAAGACAGTGATTAATTTTCATCACTCAATTGGCCCCGTTGATCTCAAAGTCTTGGGTGTTGAGATGGGATGTAGCGGGTGGGCCCACTCACACATGGCTACATCTTGCTAGCCTCAGAGATTTTAACTTGCATTCATTTTAGATGGATGGGCCAGTGGGGAATGGTCCAGATGAAACCCCACGATCTGGTAACTGCTTAACCTGCACATGAATCAAAGTTATTCATAAAAGGGGCCTTGACTAGGCCGAAGAGAAAACACCCTCATGAGTTAATGACTTAGACTTAAGTCATTCATAAATCAAAAATTAAAATCTAGCGTGAGGAGATATTAAAATGATAGATAATCTCAAGGCTTTGGGGTTGGTAATGGATGCATGTCAATGGGTTAAAAGACAACTAATAAGACCGGGAACCAAGAAAACCAGTCAATGTAAAATTATAACATTCATGGATGAAACAAAAACCAATTGAAGGAAAGATTAACTAAGTAAAACCCTTGAACCATATTGATGGGAAACATTTGACATGTGAATAGCAAGCATAAAAGAATGAAA